>JAUCMT010000134.1:510452-543636 GCA_032357475.1 Enteromius thamalakanensis
GCTCTGACATGCATTGTGAGCTGTAAGGTCTTATATAGACAGGTGTGTGGCTTTCCTAATCAAGTCCAATCAGTATAGTCAAATACAGCTGGACTCAAATGAAGGTGTTGAACCATCTCAAGGATGATCAGAAGAACTAGACAGCACCTGAGTTAAATATATGAGTGTCACAGCAAAGCGTCTAAATACACCCGGAGCAGTGGGCAACCATTGCTGCAGCGCCCGGGAAGCAGTTGGGAAGTAACAGTGTCTTGCTCAAGGGTCTCTCCTCAGTCATGGTATTGAAGGTGGAGAGAGTGCTGGGAATTCACTCTCACCAACCACAATTCCTGCCAGACCTACTTGAACCTGTGACCTTTGGGTTACAAGTCTAACCCTCTATCCATTAGGCCACGACTGCCCCAATCACTTAAATGATTTTAGCAAATGGATGCAATGTAACAAAGAGTGAAAAATTTAAGGGGGTCTGAATACTTTCCTTTTTTGTATGTAACCATGCAGGAAGAATGTGGAAGCTTGATTCTAACAAGAGATAGCAAAAAATTAAGGTTTTTGTATTTTTTATATCCCATAATTCAGACTTTTTCACAATGTTGAATTAAGACACAAACTCATAATTCTGATTTCTTTTCTTGCATTATTATCAGTAACTATTATAAGTATTTTTCTTGCTGTTGTGAATTTGCATCTCACAGTTTTAACTTAATCTCAGAAATGCTTATTTTGTATATATATATTGTTTTTTACATTAATCAGATATAAAGATCAGCTGTTAACTTGCGATAGTGGTTTTTATATCTTGCAGTTCTCAGACAAATGGCTAAATTGTAAAATAAAAATTTGCAATTTACATCTGTATTTTTTTATCCTGTGGTAAAAAAGCTTCCACAATGGAAAAGACTTTACCCTGCAGGCAAAAAAAGTGTAAAAGAGTTTAGGCTAGTGCCTCACCTGTGCTTTCCACCCCCCACAATTCAGTATTCATGTATCAAGTGACCTTTCTCCTTTGACCCATGTGAGATCCTGAGTGTTAAAAGTGAGGGCAACAGTGAGGCCACTTGTTTTTGTAGCCTGAGAGTCAGAACAGAACAATGTAAGGTTATACTGTAGATCTCTTTCGTCTACAGTTAGGCTTAGCAGTCACTTAGTAACTAGCTATTTATTCTTCTGACACTGTTTGGCCTTGGCCCATTGAACAACTTTTTACATTTAACACATGTAATGCTACTCACAGAGTGCAAAGGTTTATTGCACTGCCACCATAATAAATCATATCAGCTTTGTTGGATCATTTCTAGAAGCTTTCTTTTCAAACCAATCTCAGATCAGGTCATTAACACCATGCTTGAGTGTTTCACCTTTGCATCTTCTCTCTTTACAGCTAAAAACTGACCTCAGATCAGTTGAAGCATCTGAACTGCTCAATGTAAGCAGTTCTCAAATAAGCAATGGCTTTGTGTACAGTACATGAACATTTAGATCATAGTTGTAATAAGACAAACCTGATCCCAGATCAGCACATGTCATTCATATTTATCTTGACAGCGCGGTTGATGAAATTAGCCAAATATTAGTCAGTATCAGCAAGCCAATGAAGCTGAACTAATTAAATCGGGCAATTACACAGATGCCAATTAAGTTAACGTGTTCATTTATTCAAATAGTGTCTAAGACTTCTTGTTAATACTTTATGTCAAAGTTTTATGACAATTCCTACGACCTGGAACATTTTAAATGATTCAGTTTGAATTGTTTTGTTCAAATGTTATAGATCGGCAATGTAACCATTTGTGCTAAATAATATTTTTTTGGAAACCTTGATTCTTTTTCAGGGTTCTTGAAATATAGAAATGGTGACAGTGCCAAAAAATAACCTACTGATGCCAAGCTTTTTAATGGTTGTGTAATTTTCAGACTGAAAAGTAATGCCTTATAATATTACAAATGGGACTTCAGAGAAATCTATTGAAAATTGTATCTTTAATTTTCATTTTTCTGCATACACATAAACCTTAACAGAATTGTTATTCGTTTTTTGCAAGCACTCAATGCATTACTTGAGAGAGGCATAGAGCTTTAGGTACATTTTGCAGATACCCTTTCACTCCATATTTTACATTATATGGGCCCAAGGATCTAATGATTGTACACTGTGTCAAATCTTGCCTTGTGTTGCCAGACTTGCGACATGACCAATGATTCACATTGCAGCAATCTGACCAAAATAACAAAAAGAGAGCATCTGATCAACTACAGATGGTTTATAATTTATGTGCTAATTAGGGGTACATTTACGCTCAGAAGATTTTACTACAATAATTAATTATTCTCTGTGAAGCATGTGTTATAACCGCACATCTCTGTGTGGACTTGCATCCTGAGGTCATGTGAGCCTAGTCAATCAGACAGGAAATGGTGATATTAGTCAGCGTTTACTATTTTCGTATCCAGCATCAGACAGTCAATAAACGGTCAGTGGAAGGTCCGTTGGAGGGTCATCAGATGTTGAGCGTAGCTAATGGCAGGCTAATGCTGCTTAGCAGAGTGTGCCATTCAGTACAGCATGTGCCTGATGGAAATTAATTGTGTGTGCTTAGATTGGTGTCAGCAAACACTGCATTCTTCTTCCTCTTGCTCTCTAGTGATCTCCCCTACATTAGCATACTTGTTAAACCCTGCTAAGCATTATGAAGTGTGACATATCATTTAAGCCTGACTGAGTTCATTTGTTACCTGTTGTTGCTGTGCACACACTGACATTTAAAGATGTTGAATCACAGTTAACGTGTCGTGGGTTTTGTAAATGTCTTAGACAGTTACCCCATATTAGTGTTTTGATGATCACCTTTACATAGAAAAGTGAGCATTGATTAGATTGTATTACAAACATGTATTTTAATATTCTACAGTATTTTGGACATGCTGGATGTTAAAATATTTAATGTTTATATGATGGCTACTGTATGTCGGTATTTTTTAATTAGTGAGATCTCATTTAATTGATCAAAAGCTAAGTAAACTATTTTAACCCTTTATCGGGCAAGGAACTATATTCAGTCTACGTTACAGATGGCGACACGGTGGCATTTCAGGAGTTGCCCACAGCGTTGATTCTATCAAGAGATAGCAGCGTACTTCCGGAGTTTAAAAAAACATTCGTTTTTGTGTTAAATGTTGAGATCGGTGTTGTTTGCATAACATTTCTAGAAATTAGTGAATGCTGTGACATGAAAAATGGTGCGATCTTATTTGATCATATGCCCTATTCAGGTAACTGCCTGTATGTTTATATTTAGACATATCCCCGATGCGGGACCTTTTTATGTCTATACAAATAATGAATTAAAATGTGTAAAATAGTAAGTAATGTTGACACAGCTTTTTATAATAGTATGCAGTGATTCAGTGGGTGATTTAATCGAATGATCAAGCCATAAATAGTGAAATATAATGTTTGACTTAATAGATTTTATTCATTTATTACTTTTAACCCAGTTTATATTATTAAGGCATACATTGGAGTTTATTTTTACTGTGAGCCTTTTTACTGCTAAGATAAGTGGTACCACCTAAACTAGTGTGCTATCTTCACTTGTTATTATATATTTACATATTTGTCAGTGTTCTTAGTTTTCAGTAAACTCTACATTTTTGTATATATCCAGCTTTTGTAAAACAAACAAGAGTCTATGGCACATTTAAAAAAATAATAAAACAAAGGTTAAAAAAAAAAAAAAAACTAAATGAGAAAAGGTGTATGTACATTTTATGTACAGTATTTATTTGTATTTTATGTGTGTTTTTAACATTGTAAATATATGCCCTTTTTGGGAAAAAGATGACCATAGACTGGCGAGGAACCATATATGGTTATTTCATTGACCTAGATTTACAACATATAATTGAAATTATTTTGATAAAGTCACAAAAAATTAAAAGTCTTGTTATAGCCTCCGACAACATTCCAGGGTTGAAATGATGAATTTCCAATTATTTCAATGAGTGCCCTATAAAGGGTTAAATAATCTCTAATCAGCAGTAATCTCTTTTGAAATAGCTGTTTATAAGAAAATCCAGAAAATATGAAGAAACACTGTTTCTTGAGCTCCAGATCAATATATTATTATCATTCCTGAAGGATCATGTGACTGAAAGGTCAATTTCGCTATTTTTTTTTTAAATTACATTTTACAGCACAACTTGGTGATTTCTTTCAAAAAAACATTTTTCAAAATCTAACCAACCCCAAACATTTGAATTGTAGTTTATATATAACTTCATAAAATCATGTTTTTTTCATAATATGCCTAATATAATAAAAACAGTAGTTTCATATGTAAACATTTAAGACCACATTGTTCCACCCCATGTACAGTATACATATTGCATGCTACATTACAAAATAGTATAAATGTGTCATTCAAAATGCTCTGTGTGTTTTTGTCTATGATTATGTTGATTCTGATAGGATTAGTGTATTGGACGATATCTGAGAAATAAGTGTATGCATGGCTCAGCAAACAACATTTTGTGAATTCTGCTCGATTGTGCTGATGTAAGTATGTTGCGAAGGTTACATAGATGATGATTTGTACAGGGCTAAAGCATTTTAATTCTTTTTATTGAACTTGTGTTGAGAAAAAAATGAGACCGAATGAATTACGGTAAACAGAGGAGGAAGCATACAGGGGTCTTATATCTGTGTTCGTGAATTCAGAAAAAGAAGAGAGTAACAGTGATGCTTGTACGTATATCCTGTAACAGGTTTCCTCTGAGGGTCTCGTTTATCAGCGCACACTGTCAATACTCTCTGTGTGTTAGATGGCCCTGTTCTCCTTCTTCCTCTCCAAGGGGTAAAGAATTACATAAGACTCTATCTCTTTCTCTGCCCTTTTTGTTAGTGCCCTCATTAATTTTGTGCACAGAAACTGGAGGCAGGCAAGGAGGAAAAGTATGTGTGTTGTTGAGAAACACAGAGTGTGTCCATTCAGGCCATTTGCCACGAGGCAGAATGACACAAGACAAATTCAGCCAAAGTGTAAGCGAAAAATCGGGGGAGTGTTATGTACATTAAAACTAATTAACAATTTCTCCTTAAGGTAGTGGACCAAATGAGGCTGTGACCCCACCAGACCAGTATCTGGTATCATTACAGTTTTCACTGCAAAAATTAGTCTGATAAAAGACTACAGAAAACTGCTACCTGTTTACCATTTCGGCTTCTGAAGAAAGAGTACTTTTTCCTGTTCACTGACAGGTACTGTAAAATGTGTGAGCTTATGTTTCTTACAGACAAGCAGGAAATGCAGAGAGCCGTTTTAAAAGCCAGTAGCAAAACTGGATATGACTAAAAGATGTAGCAAAATTTAGTCAAGGGCTAAGCAAAATACATTTCTAGCAACAACAAAAAAAAAATAGAGAGCATAGTTAAAAAAAGAGAAGTGAAGTGTGCACTCACCATGAAGAAGGGTGTGACACTGAGGAAATGTGTAAATAGAACGTTTTTTTTGGTTAATGTTTATCGTGATGTAATTTGCCATCATTTCAGTTTTTTCTTGAATATGTGTTGTTGTTTTTTTTTGCAAAGGGTCAATTTACAGTATAGCTGATATTGTAGTTTTATTAATGTAATTACACTGTTAGTTGTAAACATCTTAATATGTAATTTTTTATGTTGTTTTAATGACCGTTTTCACAACTGAATTTATTGTTATTAAGTAGCTGAATTCTAATTTATAGACAAAATAATGTAGAATTTTAATACTGCATCTCTAGACACATCAATATGTTTTTACAGTTTTTAGTAATTCTGTATTACAACACGTTTCACAAGAACACTGTAGCAGTTGTCCTCTGGTCCAGGCGAATGTTGAAAGGTACTGTGAATGTTTCTTGGACTCCTTGGTGTTTCTGTTTGAACATCCATGTGGATGATACTGAAGACCAACTGTATTGAGTGGGAGGAAAAGGTCAAGGGTTACGGTGTGTGTGCAAAACCCCTGTAGAATTACATCGGGCAATGGTTAGTCTCATGTCTAGGAATGAACCAGTGTTATTTCACTTTGTTGTGTTTCCCAGAAGGTGACCTTATGCTGTGACTGAGAGTAACCCACAGTGAATTCAGTCTCAGCCCATCACTAATGGCTGTTTAATGGTTTGGGTAACATGAGATTTCATAGTTAATTATGGACGTCCATGGTTGCCTGTTTTCTGGTATCACCTGCTAAACTATGTCAAATATATCCAAAAATGAAAGAATAAAGCTGTGACTGATTTCTCAGACAGCTGAACTTTCAAGAAACGTTCTATCCACCATCTTTACTCCACTTATTTAGTGTAAACATACCTTTTAGCTTTAGTTTTTTATAGACAGCATTATAGACTACAATTACAGAACCTTGTTTTCTAATTAACCTCACATTATATTTTATGGACTGTCCGTTAAGTTGATTGTCTTTAATAAGTTAAAAGTAATTAGAAACAAAGACAGCCTATATGTCTGTCTCTCATCTCGTTTACGAGAAGCTTTAAACTCTTTTTGTATTGATGTTCTGTCCCAGTGGATTCTGTGGGTCCCTATAGAGAAAGACTCAAATACATTATTGCAAAGGACAAAGAGGGAGAGGGATGCAGACATACAGGGGGAACTAGAAGGGAGACTTTGGTGCATATAAATATATGTTCATGAACTCATACTTAAATCTCCAAACAGTATTTACTCCCGCACATGTTGTTGAAATCTGTATGCTATTTTCTGGCTTGTTCCTTACACAAAACTCTTCAGAGGACATTGAGTAAGTCTTTTAAACAGTAACAGTCCTTTAAAATGTGTTTTGCAGAACTAATAACAGCATATTGATTTGGAATGACATGAAAATGGGTAAATAATGAGTATAAATGAACTGAGTGTGCAAATTTTCATTTTTGGATGAACTGAACCCTACCTCAAAAGCCCTTAAAGCATCTGATCATTTATCATTTGTTTTACTTTTTGCGTCCGCCTCGCAGTACCCCATCTCTCTTTTTTTTATTCTTGCTCGTCTTTCTTTTCTCATCTCTTTCTTTTTTTCTCACTCACTCTCTTTCTAGGTTAAACTTGAAAACCTAATTAGAAAAGCATCGTCCATCATTGCCTTGACAGTCCATTAAGGCAATGGAGCGGAGAGAGGGAGAAAAACAGGGGGAGAGAGATAGTGAGACAATGTGAGAAAGAGAGAGAGGAAGAGAGGCTGACAGAGGCCTGAAGGATCTTTGGTTTGTCCAGAAGCTTCAGAAGGGACAGAAAGACTGCAGAGCATTTAAATAACAGGACTAGCTGTCAGAACGTGTTTGTGTATGAGAGAGAGGGCGAGATGTTTGTGTATGTCTGAAACAGAGGAGCTGTTTACGAATGTTTATAACTGAAAAATGAAGAGCACCAGGAATAAGAGATGAAAATCGTATGATCGCAGTCTGATTTCTTAACGGTCCCATTAAAGATTCTTTTAGTACTTTTGAGAGGAATAAAATATGAAAAAATGCAACTTTATTGCCAAGTGATGAAATAATTATTATGAAATGTTTACATTAAACTTTTTTATGTCTAAAATATATTTTCCAAACATAACTGCAGTGCCGAAATTTACCACATATATTAAGTAACAGTACTTAAACCAAAATATAGTGTTTCATTAAATAATTAATGAATGAATTCTTCTAAGAGTGCTTAATTTTGGGAATCTGATGTTTTTTTTAGACAGCTTGTTTTTGATTCACTAATAGAACAGTTCTTTGTTCGGTTAACAATTATTTGTTTATGAATCAATTGGACTGCACTGGACACTTTGTATGTTTTTGATCGAGCCGACTCATAAGAGTCATTCTTTCTGGAAATCTAGCTACACTGGTCACAGTGTATGTTATTGATTCACTAAAAAGAACCAGCTCATATGAGTCATTTGAACATTGGTGAATCATTACACAATGATCACACTATTAGTGTCTCATTTCGAGGGCAGCAACTTCCAGACATCTGTCTTTCTGTCTTTCTTTGTTTCTTTTTCTTTCTTGTCAGTATTCTCTTATAGTGAGCACTAAACAATGTAACAGAGAAAAAAAACACATCTACATGCATGTTTTTTCTCATCTTCCTTTCATGTTGTTTTCATTCTTCTGGGCCCATAAGTGATCCACACTCATACACACGCACACACTACCAGCCCTTCATTATCTTGAGAAAGGTCTAGCGTAATGAGCTCTGTCTTTCTTATATTGTGGGGGCACATGTATGAGAGAGACAGGTGGCAGAGAACAAGTGAACAAGAGGCACAGATGCAGCAGGTAGCATTTAGTTCTGTTCCAATCATCACAGCTACCCAAGGCAACCCAGCACATGCTGTCTACTGAGCTTCTATGTTACACACTAACCAGGTGTGTGGAAATCAAAAGCGATACATCAAATCTCTCCAATCTGCCTCTTTGTAATTTGTCAGTTGTTTGGCTTCTATTTCTGTCGTGTTTCACCCAGGATGAAATTCCCATTAGTTCAGAACACATAGCTGTATGTAAAATGTGAATTATGTTTTGACTGACTGTTAGTTTGTCACTTCATGCAGCTTTTATATTTTGCTTTCAAAAAATTAAATGCTGGAAACTCCACTGGACACAACTCAAATGAATTAGACCGGTCATAAAGTTTAATGTGTGCCTGTGAAAAAGAGAAAGAATGAGCTACTGGCTTGTTAGTTTGATTGATAGAAGAGTGTGCATGTCAGTTTCCATATCTTCTTTCCTAGTGAAGAAAAATAGCACATGTCATAACACAGGAATCCGTCATGATGAGCACATGGACACGCGCGGAGCAGCAGCAGCAGTAGCATCCCCAGTCAGGACAAAATGGAAGCCATCAGGCCATGTTGACGCCCACTCACATTCTCTCATCTATTCTTTTCATCGTTTCAATGAAGAAAACCGAAGCAGGAAGGAAGTCTACTTCTGTGTTTCCTCTTTTGACACTCTCTGCATTTCAGAGCATGTTTTTGCTGCTAAAAATAGCAGCGGCGGGTTTTGATTCACGCTACACACTCCACAAAACAGGAAGCGTCCAGGGGTTTATTTTAGTCAGGACAGTGAAGCACAACTTAGTGTAGACAGAGTTTAGTCAAATGTTTTGTTTGTTTGTTTTTTTGGTGACCAGTCACCTTTTTCTTTAACAACATCAAATGCCTTTTTACTCTTCTGTCTTCCTCCCCTCAGATCTAGCGATGATCACAGATGCTTTTCCCAGTATGAGTAATGCTGGGACATGCAGGGAGACTATAGGTTAGATATGACTGTAGCTTAATCATTATTCTCAAATGTAATTTATGTTTACAGCGCAATATGTTTACAGCACTGGTTCCATAAAGTAATGCATGAATTAGGGTTTCACAGTTTACTTATTGTGTGCTAAACTAGTTTTGCATTGCACAAACCTCAAAGTAGCAACAGTGCCATAGTACCTACAATTTACTTACTATTCAATTATTAGTTGCCATAGTATATAACAGCATGTACTGTATTTCAAACAGTAATACAGTCATTGTTGGTAATACATTTGTTGCATGCATATGAGCAACAAATAGTCTTTAAAAAGTAAAAATAGAAATGTTCAATAGAACATAATTAAAAGCAGGAATAAAAAACAAAAACAAAATAAACTCCTTTTAATTGTATTGTAAACAAACGCCCAAGTTCATTTTTACAGACATGCTGTACAGTGGGTAAGGAAAGTATTCAGACCCCCTTAAATTTTCCACTCTTTGTTATATTGCTTTTCATTTGCTAAAATCTTTTAAATTCTATTTTTCTCTCATTAATGTACACACAGCACCCCATTATGACAGAAAAAAACCCACAGAATTGTTGAAATTTTTGCAGATTTATTAAAAAAAAAAAAGGAAAACTGAAATATCACATGGTCCCAAGTTCAGGCCCTTTGCTCAGTATTTAGTAGAAAAACACCCTTTTGATCGAATACAGACATGATTCTTTTTGGGAAAGATGCAACAAGTTTTTCACTTCTGGATTTGGGGATCCTCTGCCGTTCCTCCTTGCAGATTCTCTCCAGTTCTTTCAGGTTGGATGGTAAACATTGGTGGAAAGCCATTTTTAGGTCTCTCCAGAGATGCTCAAATGGGTTTAAGTCAGGTCTCTTGCCATTCAAGAACAGTCACAGAGTTATAGTGAAGCCACTTCCTTATTTTAGCTGTGTGCTTAGGGTCATTGTCTTGTTGGAAGGTAAACCTTCGGCCCAGTCTGAGGTCCTTAGCACTCTGGAGAAGGTTTTCATCCAGGATATCCCTGTACTTGGCAGCATTCATCTTTCCCTCGATTGCAACCAGTCGTCCTGTCCCTGCTGCTGAAAAACACCCCCACAGCATGATGCTCCACCACCATGCTTCACTGCAGGGACTGTATTGGACAGGTGATGAGCAGCGCCTGGTTTTCTCCACACATACCACTGAGAATTACGGTCAAAAAGTTCTATCTTGGTCTCATCAGACCAGAGAGTCTTATTTCTCGCCATCTTGGATTCCTTCATGTGTTTTTTTAGCAAACTCCATGCGGGCGTTCATGCATCTTGCACAAAAGAGAGGCTTTCGTCGGGCCACTCTGCCATAAAGCTCCGACTGGTGGAGGACTGCAGTGATGGTTGACTTTCTACAACTTTCTCCCATCTCCCGACAGCATCTCTGGAGCTCAGCCACTGTAATCTTACCAAGGCTCTCTAACCAAGGCTCTTCTCCCCAAATAGCTCAGTTTGGACAGATGGTCAGCTCTAGGAAGTGTTCTGGTTGTCCCAAATGTCTTACATTTAAGACATGGAGGCCACTGTACTCTTAGGAACCTTAAGTGGAGCAGAAAGTTTTTTTTACCATGGCCAGATCTGTACCTTGCCACAATTCTGTCTCTGAGCTCTTGAAAGGTCTTATATAGAGAGTGTGTGTGTGGCTAATCAAGTCCAATCAGTGTAATCAAACACAGCTACACTCAAATTAAGGTGTAGAACCATCTCAAGGATGATCAGAAGAAATGGACAGCACCTGAGTGTCACAGCAAAAGGTCTGAGTACTTGTACTTGGACCATGTGATATTTCAGTTTTTCATTTTTAATAAATCTGCAAAAATGTTAACAATTCTGTGTTTTTCTGTCAATATAGGGTGCTGTGTGTACATTAAAGGAATGTGAATGGATATTTTTTAAAGTGAGGAATTTCCCCTGATTTTTAAAAAGTTAGGTTCATTACAGTAGTAGATAGATAAACATGATAAAAGGACGGACACAACCTCAACATATATATTTTGTGTTGAATCAGTTACCCGTGTCAGCAGTGCGCAGCAGACACACCCAACTAAACGATTTAAATATAGAGCTTGTCCTGTCCAAAAACCCCAGAAGCATTACAGATAACATACACATTACATATACACATACTGTAACATAAAAAATTCTGAGTGACTGATTCAGGGGTCAGCGGTTTGCTTGTGATTCAGTGGTGCTCTTTGTGGGTAGGGAATAGTAAGATTGTGGATCGAACACTTATGGTGCCTTCACTGCCTTTTATCAGTTGAGAACACAATGAGCGATCCAGTCATATAGATCAGTGGGTATAAAGCTGTCACATGGGCAGGAAAAAACTGAAATTTATACATTTTTGGATGTTATTTACCTCTAAATGAAACACATTAGTTCCTCAGACATGTTCGTGCTTTAAAACTATATACTAGTCCCTAAAGTGTACATATTATTACATTTTAAAAGGGTTCTGCTCCAGCAACAGCTTTGTACCTTTTTCTGATTGTAATACTACTGATACTTTTGCTGATATAGTACAACACTAGTATAGATCAGCAGATTCAGATTGTCTTGTAAATATCTGGTAATAAAAAAAGACCTCAGAGATCAAAGAACTGCACTATTGCACTGAAAAATAGACACAGAGGGTCTGAAATGAGAATGAATGACCTTAAACTAGGCACAAGAACTGTTGGTTTTGTGGGCATGGGCAGTGACAACCTCTGATGGTGACAATCTATACACTTTCATGCAGGCCAAAAGCTAAGAGTGAGAGAGAGAGGGCACAACGGGGAAGAATGAGTCATTCTTTTTTTTACACAGTCACTCTGGTCCACTTGAGGAGTTTTAGAGGAGAGAGAGAGACAGACCTCTCTCTAATCAAAGGCCATTGTTTTGTGCCCGGCTCTTGTCAAATCTGGAGCGGTCCACTATAAAAGCTCTCAGCTGCGATCACATGCATCAGCACTGCACCAAACAACACTGCAGTGTAAACAGAGGACACACACATGACTTGCTGACACACACACACACACACACACACACATATAAACTGGTGTGAAAGCCTAAATTCACACTGAATGCAAACATTTGAGCGCAAATGCATGCAAGCTGTGTGATCCTGAGGAGATGGATTCAGAAAGAAGCACATCAGTTTCTGGTAGTCTGTTTTGAAAACATGCAGCAATGCCAACTGGTTTATAAATGTTAGGTCACCCATTACTACAGCAGTGCATGTTGTTTAAATAGAGCTCTTTGGGTTTGGAGGTGGAGATCAGCGTTTCTATATCTGGGCCATTGTCATCAGTACATCAAGGAAGTGGTTTTTGGTTTCATTTGTAAAGAAGTTTCATATTGTTCTTTCTCTTGCTTTCTCTCTCTTCCAGTAAGCATTGCTAGCAGGTCAGTCATTTTTACTCTGGTGCAGTTCTATTTGTGGCTGTGGTCAGGTCTACAGGAAGATGGTTTTAGTGTGCTTGTTATTTCCTGTGACGTTCCAACAGAATCAAGTCCAAAGTTATCATACTGAGAGACGCATAGAAAGATAGAGAGAAAGATTTGGCTAGATGAGAGAAACAGACTGAAAGCAAGCAGGGTGCCATGACATTGCGGTCAGATTTCCCAGAATGCCTCTGTTGACAGGAGGTGTGAAGTAGCAGAAGGTTTGCTTAACATGTCTAATGCATTGAGTGAATGCTATTATATGCCATGCTCGAAGTTAACACAGATGTTTAGTAATAGGTACACATTAAGCTCAAGTGCCTAACTTTAGCGTTTGTCCTACTTTACCTGTAATGACCTTGAAGGTAAAACTGACACCTTCCTCTAGGTCAGGGTTACTGCAAGAGTTAGAAGAAATTATAGAAAAGGAAAGACGAGGAAGAAATGAGGACAAAGACGATACATGTGACCGAAATAAATGTCACTATAAATGTGACCAAAAAATAGAACATGTGGTGACCCAGATTCTAAAGGTGACATATCATGAAAATCTGACTTGTTCCATATTTAAGTGCTATAATCAGGTCCCTGGTTCATCTATCATCCCTGAAAATGTGAATTTTGTATGTCTTATTGGTAAGCCTTTCTTTGAAGCTTGTGAAGTACCCCGCTCAGATTTTGCTTCTCCTGTGAGGTACTGTAATCTAATTACAATTTTGCCACACTTCAATCTTCATGTTTTACCCACACCATTGTGTTTTCGCAAGTGATAATGGTGTACCAGTAAATTTGATTCATCAATTTATTCTTTAAAGCTGCAGTACAACTTTTTTTTAGTTAAAAATTTTTAATAACATCAATATTTGAGTACATAACCAGCCAGTGTTAGGCAATATAAACTCTTTGGTCAATTTTTGAACATGGTGCTAATGGTCTAATCAGATTCAATGATCTAAGCTAAGCTAAGCTAAAAGTACTGCCGCCAGCTTGTGCGTATTTGACAGTTTAAGTGCAATAAGACATGAAAGAGAACTGAGAGCTGTTTGACAGCAGCTTTCTGTGCACATGCTTTGGATGCATGCTCATGAAAAATTCTGTAAAAAATGTAGACTAATATGGTTTAAAATGCATCGTTTTAGCATGATAGACATGGTAATCCATGAGGTAGCGGTTGTAAAGGTACAGCCTGTTTTGAAAAAGGGGACGGGAGCAGTGGCTTATTTGCATTTACGTAGACATTCACAAAAACAGCTTGTTTCTGCTTCTACTCAAAATAGGCATTTTCAAAATTATACAACAAGTGAACTGTGGGCTATTAAGAGCAGAAACTTAGGTGTCTCTTAGGGAAGAGATGTTGCAGGCCAGGCTCAAATCTGTATCATCTGCATTAGCACCACTGCTCATTGTTTAAGGATCATGTATTCCCAGGAGAATTCAATTTTGTTTTATCTTTTATCAAAAGAAAACACATTATTCACATTATTAAAGAATATTTTTTTTAGTTTTTCTCATGTCACGCACTGATGAAGCACCATCTGTGAGGTTAAGCTCTGTTTGTGATCATTAGTTTAAATGTTGACAGAGCAGCTAAGTTGATGCTCTTGTCCTGAGGGCAGCCTGGAATGGGAATGTCGCCAGGATGATACTAATCCCATCTCAACGTCTAATCTTATTAGAAGAGGATACACATACTCTCTCTCTCTCTCTCTCTCTCTCTCTCTGTGGAACCTGCTGTCAGGTTTGAAGACAGTGAGGCGGAGTTTAGAAAGATGTCTCATATTTCACTTTTAATCACAGAGTCGTTTTCTACAAGTCTCTCCATCCTGTTCGTTTC
The DNA here is from genome assembly GCA_032357475.1 of Enteromius thamalakanensis. Lineage (NCBI taxonomy): Eukaryota > Metazoa > Chordata > Actinopteri > Cypriniformes > Cyprinidae > Enteromius > Enteromius thamalakanensis. The sequence goes on from JAUCMT010000134.1 coordinate 525,044, forward strand.
ACATTATTCGACATGTAGCACTCGAGAGAGTGTCTCTCATCCATATTTCACTCTCTTCGGGCTGTGTTTCGTGGCTGTAACTGTAGAAGGTCTGTAGCGATCAGTTCCTTGAGGTTTCTTCATTGTGAATGGAGCAACGTCTCTCATTGTTCAGAGGGCTGGACTGTAGCTGAACAAAGTAGGACGGTGTTGCTTTCTGTTCTCAGGGTCAAATTTGTGTGCACTGTGTTATTTAAAAGAGGAATCAGTTTAGGTATTGGTTAGATTCAGACTGTGCTCTATAAATGTAATGGGAAAAAAACTTTGTTTAAGTACTGTAATGATTATAGCTTGAGGAAAGAGAACTTGTTCAGTTTCTCTATTTCTCATGTACATACACACCCTTGCACCCACACACCAAACACCTACATAGACTGGACGAGAGTCTCTTAAGATACTTTCTTCCCGTCTCACACACTTGCACATAATGTTGTAAAGAGGAAGAGGTCATCACCTAATGATATTTGTGAACATTTCCAAAAATACTTCAACTTTGCCCTACAGTGTATGTGTGTGCATGTTGTATGGTGAATATCCAGCTCTTTTGAGAGGACTGTGGAAAAAGAGGTTTCAGATAACCGAAACAACAACAAAAAGAGAGCAGCAGAGAGAATGAGGAAGGTAGAAAGAAACTCTCAGAGCGTAAGAAAACACAGGGTTAAGATTAGGGTTGGGCTATCAAAATTTAAGGCTGAACGCTCATGGTCGTGCATGTGTGAATGTAGTTATTTTGAAAAATGCCTGCAGCTCTGAGGTCTGTACTTAAGGTTAGAGCACATCCTGTCTGCAAACACTTGAGCAGCATGTATCAGTTACCTGACACACTATAACACACAGCTCTTCAGAAGAGTCAGGAATAAATCAAACCTTGGTGCTTCAGTTACACCCCTATCACAAAACTAATTCTTCTATTCAAAATCTGTGGCAGGACCTGAGCACTCTTCAGTTCTCTGCTGTTTAATCGTAAAAGTACTCTTGAAAATGTGTTCGTTCAGATTTGCAGTTATAGCTCTAGTGAGAGCAGATTATATGCATTCAAGTATTTTGCCTTTCAATATGTTTAACTTATGTCAGGTGTTGCACTTTTAAATGCATATTGTCTGAGCTATATATATACATAGGGGATAGGGGTGGTCGATATAACCAAAATCTTCTAACATGGTAGAAGAATTTTTCTACCTCGATAGCGATATATCACAATATAGCCATATGTACTGTATCTGAAAATGCATAAATAAACAAAGAAAGAAACTGTTTCATATAATGTAATTTTATTTAAATGGTGAAAAGCAGCATTGCTTTAAATAAAAAAAACAACAACCATACTGTTTACTGCAATGTAATTTAAGTTTAAAGTATTTTTTTTCTCAGAGCAACAACTACTAACTTTTTCCTGTTCCATCTCTTCACTTGTTTTGACTTTGGACATATTGGTTTGGATGCTTGGATTTGAGATGATAGAAAAGGTTTGACCTGTTTCCACCGCTTGCTATAACAGTGCTCTCGCATACCTTGCAAATAATGTTTGTCTCATTCGTATCACTTTTCCTATACCCAAACCAATTCCACCCCAGACGATGCACCTTTTTTCTTTACAGTCTCCTCGTTGTTGGTTTCTTCACATGTAAGTGAACTCACCGCTGCTGTATGGCAGACAGGCTTAAAAGTCTTTTAACTGAACACTTGAAATTTGACCGTGTAAACACACACACTTTGTGCTCTTCTATACATATAAAAGAAGCACACTCAAATTCTGTTTAAAGACCTTTGAGCCCGTCTGCCTTCGATACTTTACTTCCGTAAAAAAATGTATAGTGGAAACGTCTATTTGTCAGTTTCTGATTGGATGGAGGCAGATCTAAATGTCAGTGTTATACAGATAGATGAAGCACACTTATTCTGATAAAATGAAGCACTCTTATTCTAAATTGCGAAATTCATTGTTTCAAAATGTGTGTGCAGGGTCACCCTACCAACCTAATATCAGTGTTGGGCAAGTTACTTAGAAAATGTAGTGAGCTAAGCTACAGTATCAGTTACTCTACATTGAATTAAGCTTAACTACACTAAAGCTACAGCAACATGGTAAAAGTAGTTTACTACATCTAAGCAATTTTTTTTAATTGAACCAACTTTAAATCAATTTACCTTAGTGATAAAAAATGTCATTCAAACAGATAAGCATGCATAATTGTGCAAATATTTATTAAACAATTGTTTGTCAACAAAAATAAACTACAAATAACAAAAGGTGTCGAGAGTGTGTGTGTATTATTATCTGAATGCATGCATATATGTAACTCAGTGCAGCTTAGACAACAGGATAAAGCACATTAGTAGAATTATGAACTAATTCAAATAGTACCAACATGACCAAAAACAGACCGTTGTCTCAGTCAGCATCATTAACTTCTCGAGGTACGGCCACGGCGACTCCACCTCGGGATTAATTCCTCTCCGTCCTCTGCCATCTTTTCAAAAAGTGTTCGCCCAAGCATGTCACACGCTAACACCAAAAAGCTCATTGCCAACCACAGTAAGAAGTCACCGACATTAATGCGGCTGTATTGGCCCATGTATGGTGGTGACGTCATATACTGATCTAGGATCAGTGATCCGTAGCATTTGTATTTCCGATTTGTGCTTAAGCATCAGAAATGCTTGGGAAAATATAACGTTAGCTTGTGTGGTACTTGATCAATAAAATAGCTTCGCTACTGAAAAGCTATTTGAGTCGGAAAACAGCGAAGCTACCAATACACTACGTAAAAATGTAGTTAAACTAGTAGCGTCAATACTTGTAGCGACGTTACTGCCCATCACTGCCTAATATCCAACTTAATTTTGTGGTCCATTTTCTCAACTTTTTTAACTCTAAGAGGGTATTTCAGCCAAAAAAGAAAAATCTGTAATTTATTTATTTATTTTATTTTGTCATCATTTCTTTTTTTTTTTAATGTATCCAAGTCAAAAGGGTCCAGTGTTGTTAGGATCCAAGCATTCTTCAGAATTTCTTTTTTCATCTTGCACAGAAGAAATGAAAGTCATACAAGTTTAAAACAATATAAAAGTGAGTAAATGATGACATAACCTTTTTATTTTTGTGTGAACTATCCCTTGAACTATGTTTTAAACACAATATACAGTATTTTGTTTTATATTCTTACTGTAAATCCAAGCTTTGTTCATTCACATTCTGTGGTGAAGGGGGGTGGGGGGGTCTTCCTCGTGTTTTACCATCTTAAGATATTGTCAGCATCGAAAGTTTACATTAAGGAGGCAGGTGTGGTTGCCCCTGTGCACGCATACACACACACAGGCAACTCACAGGCACACACTGAGTGCAGGTGCAGATGATATAATACTGGGGAGGGATTCTGTGTCACCCTGAGATGAAAGCATTGAAGCACCCTCTCCACCCACCCACACACACACCTCCTCAATCAAGTGCGTTTGAGGGTTTGTGAAGGAAGCAGCATGCCTGAGTACAGAAACAGAGACCAAAAAAATGATGAAGGAAGAGAAGACACCACTGCACATATGTCTACTGTATCTGTAAAAAAAACATTGTTTTTGTCCGTGCTTCCTTTTCTTAAAATGTCACAAACTTTTGTTTTTATTTTCCAGACAAAAATAATAAAATCAGTCATTGTTTGTCCATTCATGTTATAAACCAATATGACATCTTTCTTCACTAGATATATTATTATGGAAGCCTGTTTTCACATCTGTGTAAAAAATAAATAAAAGCACTATTGCACCTGTATATTGCTATAGCAACTTATTTCTCATAATTGTAGGTTTACTGTACATCTGGACTTTTCCCCTCTAAATTTCGACTTTATGTTCTTTGTGTCCCATAACTGGGACTTTATTTAAAGCAATTTTCCTTTTTTAAACTCTGAAACTGAAAATGAAAACTCTGAAAATGCTTTCTTTTAAGTTAAAGTTTTGCTGAAAACACATTTTGCAATAACTGAACCCCCATTGACCACTAGAATGACCCAGCACAGCTATGTTCTGACCTATTTCACTTATTTTGTAACTCTCAGAAACTTGCCTAAGAGTGCGATGTAAGAGCTTTTTATTGTAGTGAGGGAATTGGAGGCCTGTTGCAATGTACAGATTTAGAACAAAAGTCATTGGGAACTGTCTTTGGTGCTTCCCTCTTATTCCGATGCTGATCAGTTCTAACTATAGAGTTCAGTGGAATACATTTAGACCAGCTACATTTATTCACAGGCTGGTCCCCGTCTGTGGCCTCTATCTCTTTCACAGCAACATTGTGACACCGATGGCTGAAATTCTGTGTGTTTGTGTGAAACTGGTGAAGAAATAATATTGAGAAATGACTGTGTGTCAAAAAAAGTGTTTACTCTAGCAGACATTATCTGTCTTTCTTTGTCTCCATCATTCACTCTATCTCTTGTTCTCTCTTCACATTGTTTATCACCTGCTGTTGGATATTGGAAAGATGTCACTGGTAAATAGACAGAGTGCCATTTATCCAGCCCCTTCCCACTTTCTCTCTCTGTACTGTTTTAACTTGTCTCCCACTGGGTTTCTAATCGTGTCAAGCTGTGTGTGTTGCTCAGTGCCCTCAGGAATAAGAGTGTGTGTTGCCGTGGTTAGATTATTTTCTCCTCTCAGTCTTTACCACTTGTCCGTGATTGCCTGACGAAACAAGGAACAATGAGAAATGTTTTAACACTTGTTGGAGCTTTAGCAGAAGATTCAGGTCAGGCTCCACACACCTGCTGTAAGCATAACACATCTATCATTTTCTATATTTATCTGCAGATTTTTGCCCACTTTCTCTGAGGTGTTCTCTCTGGGATAAATTTAGCATTGTAGCATTTAGCATACACGTCAAAAAGAAAGGGCAGCAAGAACCCAAAAGAACCTTTTAATGAACCGTTCTTAAAAAAACTGTTTTTCTCTTTGGGTGGAGAACAGTTCAACAATATAAAGGAAATTCTCCGTTTTTTTGCAGTAAAAATTTTCCATGGATGTTATAAAGGTTCTTCATGGAACTATATATGCCAATGATGATCCTTCGTTTTTACAAGTGTATATAAAAAAGTGCCAAGACATACACAAACATTTACTATTTTCTATTGATTTCTATAATCTTATATTGAGCTGATATGTTCTATTCCCTATCCACTATGGCTCAGGATGTTTGACTACAAAGTGAATACCTAATTAATATACATTTTTTCATTCTTTGCTTTAGGTTAGCTCTTTTTTTATCCTTTCCTTTATTACTATATGCAATCGCCTGCTGCATCACATCTTATGCTTTTATTATGAGTCCCACAATTAGCATTGTGTTTTTAGGTGTATTTTTTTAGAAGTAAAAAAGAACGTATCTGCAATGGCCCCACTGCTATAACCCTAAACATAAATATCAATGATTCCCTTTTGCTTTTTAACACTTTTTTATTATGACATTATTTCATATGTTTACAAGGGGTTTCCCTTCTGGTGGTTATTGAGTTACTGTACAAAAGGATTTCAGGTTTTACTATCACTATAAGGGTATTTGATCTCTACAGTGTGGGTAAAACTTGACCCACACGCATAGTTCTACATGAAGACACTTGTTATCCCACATATATGCCACTTCAGTCATTATGTGTTTGTGTGTGCGACTGCAATGCGGTGGTTACACAACAGCAGGGCCTGAGGGGGCGGCCAGAGAGAGCACACTACACACCAGCGCTCTTCACACTGACCCTAACAAACTGCGGAGGAGAATACACACACACACACACAGTTTTGCTTCCTCTCACTCACTATAGCTTCAAGCGATGTCTATTTTTTCTTCCCTTTCTAGAAATGTGTTCACATTGAACATGCCCTCTCTTAGAAAATCAACATCATGTAGAATTCTTCTTGGAATAATTTGATCATCGGTGACTTGGTTTAACTTCTTCTATCTGGTTTCTGATTGTTTAGTTTTATTTATCTTTGTCAAACAAGAGCACTGAAGTAAATGTACATTTGTACTGAAGATAATCTGAGTGGTGTTTGCCCATGCAGAAGTCGCCTCCACAATGCTAGGGTGTTGTGGGTGTTTGCAAGGGCTTTGCCGTGTGGTTGCTGAGATGTTCGGAGTGGTTTTTGGTCTATGAATATGTAGTTGATTTTTTTTTTATAATATAGAATCATACAGACCATTTAAACGTATACTACCAATCCAAAAAATTGCCATCTTTTAAATGTTTTTAAAATGTTTTTGGAAAAAAGGTTTTGTTATTCTTACCAAGAATGTATTTGTTTAATCACAAAATAAAAACAGTAATATTACTGCTAATTACAATAACTATTTTATATTTTAATATATTTTAAAATATAATTTATTAGCCATTTATTCAGTCTCAGTGTCACATAATCCTTCCAGAAATCATTCAAATATGCAGATTTGGTTCTTAAGAAATTATTATTATCACTGAAAGAATTGCTGGTGCTTCATAGTCTTGTGGAATCCTTTCTGAATAAAGTAATAATTTCTTAGAAAGAAATCAACCCTATACTTTTAAACGGCAATTTTATTATTATTATAGCAACCATCATTAATAATCAAATAATGCTTAGGTTAAAAAGACATAAATGAATATTTGTTCGTATGTACTGCTGTTTTGTCTCTGGCATGGCATCATGTAATTGAAATTTGACTTGTAAATCTGTCCATTTGCATGTCAAGGTGAGCGTGTGTGGGCCGAGAAACAATTCAGTCCTTGACATATGATATCATGTGTACTGATGTGGGCTATTTTTAGAAGCGTATTTTTATTTACTAACTGTATGTTTTGAATACGATTTGAATGGTGTTTCTATTTTCAATGGGATCCATGTTGTCTTTAAAAACACACAAGATGTGGGACTTGGGTCGATTATTTGAGAAATGATGTGAAAACATCTCTGCCTGCAACAACGTGATCATATGCAAAGGAAGACACACGCTGAGAGATAGTGGGCAGCGCTGTTGTTTTCTTCTTCGATTCCCTATTTGGCTTTTGTTGAGCATTTGCGTGAGGGAGAGATGGTGAGAGAGGTGTGGATGCAACCTCCAGTACCATCAAGAAGGCCAAAGGAATTTCCCTTTTTCTTTCTATCTCTCTTTCACAGTGGCCATAGGCTATGTAAATTAGGGCCTTGCTTTGCTAAATAAAGCACACTTAAGAAAACATGAAAGTATCAAAAGACAAAGACATGAGAAGGGGGGGGGGTTGGTTTAAGAAAAGAAATGACTTGCACAGACCTGGAATAGACAAAAAAGATGGAGTGACAGTAGAGAGGACAGAGAGAGTGGGAGGACGGTGAGGTGAGTGTCGGGGTTGTGTGTTGAGTGTTATTGAGAGCTGTGTATAGGGCTCATTTGCATGGTGGATGGAGAGAGAGAAGGGGAGAGCCTTTCACACCCCCACTGAAGGACTACCATACTGGACACACATACTCATAGCAAAACTCTCACATGGTCTGCCACACAAAACACACACACACTCAGTTTAGAGCTTTACAGGCGTGGCCAAAAATCTGCAAATAGTACAACCAAAGTGTTTTAGTATGTTTGCGTACACTCAGAAGTTGTGCTGATAAATTGAAATAGGAAGAGTAAACAAATAAGTAAAATATAGTAAAACTAATAAAGCAAAATGAAAGCAAATACTGTATCTAACAGACATTGTCTTTTACAGCCATGTAAACTCACACGCACTGAATCACAAACTCACTCACAGATGGAGTTCTTTCTTTAAGAGCCTCTGAATGCTCTCCAGCACATATGTACTGTAATCTGTACACAGACACACACAGATTTGCCTCTGCGTCGAATCTCTTGTACTGACACAGTGTGCTGTCAAAGGCTGATTACCACGTAAAATACTGTCTCTGCATTTTCATTGAAATGACAGAGGAACTCCCTGATGCAGATTAGCTTTTTTTTTTTTTTCAAAGCAAATTATATTTTCAGGACAACAATTTTCAGAGAAGAGTTGCACATGAATCACAACAGCACTCGACCTCCACAAGTTTGGAAGCAAGGAAATGTGATAATTTGAACATTTGTTATTTTTTGATTAGTGAGCTAGAGATATTTTATTTTTAGTAACATTTAGTGGTTTTTAATTTGTGTGTTGCTACTTGAAATACTTAAATTCAGGACAGGAGAAATAAAGGCCAGATGATATTGTGGAATATTATTAAGCATTAAAATAACTGATTTATAACTGTAACTGTATGTTTTCATATATTTCAACCTCATTCATTTCCGTGATCGCAAAGCTGAAATTTCAGATTGCCTTTTAGTTAGATTTTTCAGAAAGCATTCTGATGTTGTTCTTGCTTTTTATTCATAATTCTTTAATAAACATTGTTCAAAAGAACAGCATTTATTTAAAATATTTATTTAAAAATTCAGGTTTAACATTATAAATGTCATTACTGTTCAAACATCAACAACACATGCTTTGATGCATGTTTCAATGCTTTGAAACATGATTCTTTATTGTGTGTAAGCACTACAAGGTCACCATGGTGAGGTGCTTGTCTTCCTTGTTATGAGCTGCTTTAGGGTATTGAGGGATCCACCCACATACCCTTTCCTTTTATATAGAGATAGAGATAGAGATGGTGATGGTAAGACATCACATGGAGAAAGGGCTGAGATACAGTGATGATGTGATGTTTTATAGTTCTCTGGTGTATACCGTAGTGCTGAATTATTGCTATATTCATATACTTTGGAATGGTGCATGTTCAAAATTCATGGGAATGCCACTGTACTTTTGGGTACTTAGTGGAGAGAGCAAGAGAAAGTTATAGATGAAGAAATGATGTTGTAGCTGATGTAGAGGAGGAGTAGGTTGTTTTCCAGTGCCCACACACACTAACACTAACTGGACGTCACTAGCTGTGTGGTTTTGCTGGAGGCAGCTGATTGGAGTGGTTTACTGTAATTGAACTGGAACAGGTTATATGACCCTGTCTGATTATCCTGTGGAAGATGATATCGACACACATCCTACTTCTGAGACCAGAGAGACGGAAGATCCAATCTGATGTTATGCTGGGTAGCACGTATTCATCTCACACTCATATGGCAGTGTATTGGGTGTCAAGAGAAAGAAAAGGACAGAGAGAGTGAGTCATAATTAGCCTGCTGATCAATGGAAAGCCTGATCCGTTAACGAGCCGCTGAGACTGTTTGCTGGTCACACTGGGCAACATGGTTTCCTAGGGAGAGAGAGAGAGAGATCACAGGGTGCTGTGGAATCTGGACACACACTGTTTAAATGTATGTGTGTGTTACAGTTTTCCACTGCAGAGGTAGTGGTACCCATGCCAGCACCTGTGCTTTTCCACCAAAGCAAATTTAGTTATGGACGAGGGTATTTTTTTTTCTGAAAATATTAGGAGCTATACTGAATTAAACATTGATATCAATGCAAACCAGCATTTTAGAATGATTTCTGAAGGATCATGGGCTGACGGGAAAATTTAGCTATTCCAACACAAGTATAAATTATGTTTTATTGAAATGCAGTTATTTTCAAGTGTAAATTTCAAAACTCAAAACCTTCCCATTAATCTAAAAATAGCGTAGAAATCTGCCAAAACAACAGGTTGTGGAATCTACCACTGTAGTACTGTGGCTAAACACTGCCTCCACAGAAGATGAGCAACGCCTGCTTCTACAACACTACCTGTTTAGCCCCGCCCAACATTTTGTACAGAAACCAAACAATAAAGGTAACTCAAAGGTATTCTTTGCATGGCCTTCCTTCTAAACTCAATGCTAGGAAGGAGTGGACAAACTTAATTTTTAGTGAAGTTCCAGGCCAGGTCAGTATTTATGTATCCATATGTGAAGGAAATTAAACATAAACTGTTAGTCAATCAAGTCATTGGGTGTTTACTACAGACTCAGCGTTCTGAGGATGGGGTTTAAATCAGGACAGAAAAAAAACGTATTACTTCTGAATTATGGTGTTTTTTTATGTAAAAATATTGTACAAAATAACATAAGTTCAAATGTATGCAGATGACACTGTTATATATATACATGGAACATCAAAAGCAGAAGTGGCAGCTAAACTTACGAAGGCAATGGTTAAAATTAGTGAATGGTTAAATCATTGTAGCCTGCAGTTAAATCTTTCAAAAACAGTTGGTATGTTTTTTAGTAAAACAACCAACTCTGCAGTTGATCCGGATATTTTTATTACCAGTGAAAAAATTCAAATTGTCTCAGAATTTAAATATCTTGGTATTATCATTGATTCTAAACTTAAGTTTAATTCTCAGATTTCACATACTGTTAAGAAAATAAAATTTAATTTATCAAATTTTCGACATATCAGGAATTCTATTTCTTCTCATTTGTGCCAATTGGAAATTGTTGGGTTTGTTGTATTATGTTTCGATTAATTTGTTGTATTTGTGTTGTATTTTTAGGTTGCCTGTTTTACATCTGGCTTAGGACTACAGATGAAAATTAGCCTTTGGGCTAACGCTGGCATATTTTGACTTGTCATGTTAATATGCATTGTCCTTGTATTACTAGTGTAATTAGAATTACTTATCAAGCTTTCTGTGCAAAGTTATATATGATTTTTTCTTTTTTTTTTTCTTCAACTTCTCATTATATGAGCAAAGGGAAGTTATGTTGTTTAATTCGTCTTAAAAGGGGCATATCATACACGGTTTCACCCAATTTCATATGAATCTTGAGTACTTATAGAGCTGCAACTTAAGAAAACACATGCTAACAGGAAAAAATGACAACACATGAAGAAAACCTCTCTGAAACTTGTACAAACTCGGATTTTTGGCATAGAACTGAATATGGTGATCACAACATTATGTTTCTGAGAATGTAAAGCTCCAAGAATTTTGCAACTAACACAAGTGTTTTCCTCCAGCCCCCTTTTTCCTTATTTGAACTTAATTTGAGAGTTTTGAAGATGTTTTGAAGACATTCCCTCTTATTAGATGTATGGCAGTGAAGCAGAAACTCACAAGGTCACCATATCATGAGCACAGGCGCTTTCTTCTTTTGGAGACTATATTCTTTCTTTCCTCTTATGTTACCCTTCATTTTTAAAGTGGGGCAGCGGCAGGTGAAAGCCTGAGTTTTTGATCTGCTGCCTTGGCCGGTGGCTTGTTTGCCAGAACTGATCTTCAGTGCCTGGGAGAGCAGTTTCTCAGCTCTCCCTGCTGTGTGTCATTAATCAGGATTCTCACTAAACCCAGATTCCAAATGATTCTAATTACTTTTCATTATGGTCCTGCTGGCCCAGGGATACTGATGCGTTCTGTCACTTCATCAGAAGATGCACCAGCCAGAAACATTAAAATAGATAGAAAAAGCAAATGCATCATGCAACCTTTTTTTTTTTTTTTTTAATCTAATGATAGAACACCAGTGACAGCCATGGTTTGCAAGTAAATGAAAAGTTCAGGAACTGATCTGCAGAAAGTGCAATATACTGTAATAACTAATCAAATTTAGACAAGTAAGTTTTTTGTGTTGTGCGCTCCTAGTCAGAATTTTCATTCAGACCAAGGCAAAAAGACCAAGCAGCCAGGCAATATGTTAATGTTTCATGTAGACGTCAGCACGAAATGGCTTGGGATTCCTTTTAAAAATGCTTTTAATGTCTCTCTTTCTTTTGAGAGACAATAACTTTATACACTGTGCACTTTGCATGATGCTTTCAATCAGTTAAAGAGTTGTACTTTAGGGACACATTTAAACAACATGAAAATTTACACCTGTAAATAAATGAATATAGAGAAATTAATTGAGCAATATTTACACTTTCAAAGAAATAATCTAAACACTTACACATTTTATACAATTACATAATGTAAAAGTTAGTTCATGGTACCCAATGCGCCTAATTATGTTGCCAGGTTTTATCTTAGTGCAAATGTTACCTTATAAAAACTTTCCAAATCCATTCAAATATCTTCAAAAGAGATCTGTGCTTTGCAAAAACATACTGTAGTTCTTTTTTCTACTTTCCTTCTCGTGTTGTGGTTTAATGTGGTTTCCTGGCGGTGTGCAGTAACCTTGGTAACCAGGTTGATGAGTACCGCAGGGTAGATGGGGTGTGGTTATCCATTTCCGCTGTGGAGAAGTCCAGAGGATGTGACTAGAATATCCCAACTAAGTGCTTCAAATAAGACCCACAGGGAAATAGAGGTGGCTCTGGGATGACTGACACATCATCGCTGTCTATCAGATAAAAACTGGCAGCTTAAGTTTTATCTGCAAAATAAACTAAAAAACAAAGATGTCATATTAGACAGAACAACTTATTCATAAAATAAGATACATATAAACATAAAAAGTTGTCGCAAGTCACTAGAAGGAAAAATAATTGTTTTGTTTTTTATTCATCAGTCAATTTTTTTAAATTTTTTATTTTGGACTGTTTTGCTCAGACTAGTTGAAGTAAATTTCTTTTATCATACTTTATCTTTTTGTCTCTGTGTATTTCAATTAAAAATAAAGCCTATTTTTTTATTAAAATGAGTTTGGTAAGAACTAGAAAACTCAGCAGCAGTTCCATAAATCAAATGTTTCCTGTTTTATATTCTGTAATCTGAGGGTTTTTACAAAATGGTTTGTTCATAGATCATTTGCATAATTTATACATTTTCATCCTAAAACAGAGTGTATATTTATTACTGTTTGTTGACTGTATTTTCTGATTTATGCAGAGATAAAACAACCCCAAGAGCTATCCAAAACCTTTAACTCTACAGAGCTTTAAACCTGGCTTCATCCAATATTTAGATTTTGGTTTAGGAAATCATTGCAAATGATTGCATTTTTTATATTCAGTATTGGGAAAAGCAGCTCAGAAAGCAGCTGTCTTGATGTAGCTGCTGTGATTAAACTTTTATTTTCTTATATTTTCTCTTTACATATGTTGTGTACATATTTATGGGGGAGTGAGAAAGCAAACTACATACATATAGGCAGAGATGGGCATAAATACATAAAAATGTATTTAAAAATAAAAATACAAAATACTGAGTGGAAAAATGTATTTAAATACAGTAAATACAGTATTTGTATTTTGAAAATAGACAAAATACATGTGAAATTGCAACACAGTCTCACAAGCAATATTTGTACGAGGTGCCAAATTCGTGCCAATTCGTACTAATTCGTATGACCTCACTCGTGCGATTTTGTACAATTTCGTACGATTTGTCTAAAATCACATGATGGGTAGGTTTAGGGGCGGGGTTATGTTTAGGTAATTCGTACAAATTCATACAAATTGCCATCTCGTAAAATATGTAAGACTTAGAATAAATCATATAAATTCGTACCAGTGAGGTCGTACAAATTTTTTACGAATTGCCATGAGATCAGGTTGGTAATATTGCACCACTTCAGTACTGTATAATGTATGTACTCTGCATAGCTGTACATGTGTCATACAGTGTATTCATATATATTTATATTTTTATGTATGTACTGTACATATTTGTACTGTACACTGGCAATGACAAAAAAGTTAATCTAATCTAACCTAATATTTTTAACATGACAGTTGAAATGTAACAGAAACACTGAGCACTCTTAATACAATGAAATGTATTTGTATTTATTTGCTGAAACACTTGAGACTGAAATTTCAAAATAAAACTCTTCAATTTAAAAAACAGGAATTACAACCTGTGGTAAACAAAAAATCTCAGAAAGAGAACACCACAATAAACCGAAATAGCTACAGTATATAAAATTTCTAATAATTTAAGCAGAACTTAATGTATAATATAATATACTATATATCAAAGAATGGCCAAGGTATAACTGTCACAGTTTGCGGCAGGCGTGTGTGTGGAGCACAAAACGGAAGACACAAAAGAATAAATTGCAAAGTATTTAATAAACAAAAACTCCAGAACACAAACAAAATGCTGTTGAGGCAGAAAAAAGGGCGCACACGGGGCTTTACACAAACACAATGATATTAACAAGACTTAAAGGAAACAGAGAGACAACAGTTTTTAAAGGCATAAAAGTGAACGACAAAAGTGAGGGAAGGTGTTAAACAACAGGTGAGACAATGAAACTAAATTGGGAGAAACCAAAAAGACACAGACAAGAGGGGAAAACCAGGACAAGACAGAAACAGAATGTTACAATAACATAGATCAGTTTGAGTTATTCTTTCCACTAGAACGGCCACCAGCAGTCATTTTAACCGCAACATTTAAACTTATTATTGGGCCAGTTGCACCGGCTGGACGTACACCTGATCGTAAGATTAGGTTGGACGTAAAATGCGCTTTAACCTGAGCGTAGAATTTGTACACGTTGCACCATCTCAGCATAGTGCTACATCTGAGACTAAATCTTACACCTAGCCAGAGGTAGAAATAAAAAAAGTTTTTGGTATTTATGTATGTTTGTTAATTATTACTGCAGACAATCATGAAGCTCGGTGTTGGCTATCTCCATCTCCAAAACTATTATTTTTCAGGAAATAAAAAAAGGCATATTTTTTGAGTTATTCAACATTGTATAGTGAAAGTTGGTATAAATTATATTGCTATCATATGCTGTTGTGTACCAACACTGACACAACATTTCCCCAAAATCATGTTTTATCTGAGATACAAGATTTATAACTTTGGGAGCAGGGAGATTATATCCTGTCATTGATATGAATATGAATGCCAGTCTGCGGTCGCCTTGAGCCTTTTTACAAGAGACAAGGCTTTACAAACTAATCAAAGCTAAGTATAGCCGTTACATACATTTTCCTAAACTCTAACTTAAACGTTAGAGCTATGAGTGATGCAATTCCAAAATAAAATGATAAGAGGTTGTCTATAGGCGGACATTATTCTGCACGCAAAGAAAGTCTGTGCCGGCTATTAAAATAGTTTAGTTTTGTGTTTAATGTCAAAAGTATTATATTTTGTTTAGTTTTTTTATTAAGTTAATTTAGAAAAACGTTTGGAGTATTTTTTTGTTTCTTAAATGTAAGTTTTTGTTTTTTTAAAGTAGGCCATCAGCAACAGTGAGCTGATCATAAATGTCTCCAGGTTATGAATATAACCATGGATCCTTTAGGGAATGAGACGCTGCGTCATAACGCTTTGGGAACACCTTCTGCGTTACCGCCGTGTGAATCTGCTGTTGCATTAATCCAATTGAATGTCATGACGTCATATGGAGGTGACGTCAGAGACCAGGAAGCTACAAATACACCACAAGGTAAGACAAACGTCAGCCTCATGTCATGAAGAACTGCGCTGTCAGAAATGGCGGAAGTATGGCCTCAGACGCAGCGTCTCGTTCCCTAAAGCAACCAGGGTTATATTCATAACCTGGAGACGTTCCTTTTCGGGAACTCGAGCTGTGTCATAACGCTTTGGGAATGAGATGCCCACGCCCCCAGAATTCCAAGTCCCTGACCTGTGTCTGTCCATCAGGATGAGAGAACCAAAGAGCCTGGGGTGATACCTAAGTCTAGGCCGTAAAACCGGACAAAGGTGGAAGGGGTGGACCAGCCCTCAGCATTACAGATGTCCTAGATTGGGACACTTGCAAAGAAGGTCTCGCCATACTCCGAGTTGAGTGAGTCTTGACCCCAACAGTGAGGGGAGACCAGAGGACTCATAGAAAGCCGTGATCGTCACAACAATCCAGAGGCTTATAGTATGCTGAGCAGCAGGGCATCCTCTCCTTGGCGAACCAACGCACACGAGCAATAGTTCCTACTTTCTCCGTAGGGCAGATCTATGGACGTGCTCGAACTGGACACATACGGTGTAGCTTCTCGTGGCCTGGTTCACTGTAGGGAGGAGGATAAAACGCCTGAAGTATGATGGGCTGTGGTAATACCGTAGGGACCTTAGGGCTGTAACCCACTCGAGGGTACAAAAATGCCTTTGCCATACTGCCGGCGCTATAAGTAAAGTCAAGCTGTTTGTGTTGCCTGGATACAATTTGGGTGGACTGAACCATTTTATGATAATCGAGAGGGGGAGAGGGGCCCACGGACGTTTGTGTTTCCTAAACAAATACGTTTTTTGACACGAGGAAACAGCAAATAGAATAATTTAAAAGTTAATAATTTTTACTATCAAATATATTTTTTTAGCACCACAATTTTATTGGGGGCTTCTCTGGGCCCTGTCAGTCATGGGCCCATGGGGCCTTTTTTGTCATTTTGGGGTCTTGACAACCTGTGGTAACTGATTATACTATCAAAACTGAGTCTTTTGTATTTCCACAGAAGAAAGAAAGAGTTTGCAGACAGCATATAATACCTTTAAGCACAATGATATCTGCCACTAGCTGATGGTTGCAGAAATATTGCCCTGCGTCTGATTCCTGCAGGTCTTTAATGGAGAGCTGGCCATCTTCAAGCAGTTGGTGTTTGCTTTGGTCCAAGTAAGACACCTGCTTTCCTCGTCTAGAGGCAATCACTCTTTCCAGCCCATGGCTCCAGTCAACATATGAAGCGTCAGAACACATCAGGACAAGGAAATGCTTTTCTGGGGCACTAAGCTTTTGCACTGAAAAAGGTGAAAGGTTGGAGATCATTTCACGTTTAAATATAACATCTATCCTCCATTTCTTTCATTAAATTGTTCTGTGCCCATGGGTTTACAACCAAACACACACACACACTATATGTGATTTGCAAAGTCTGACATGCGTAAAATTTAACATTTAAAATTTAACTGGAAATTAAGTGCTTGGCGTCCGGCCAGAGGAGAACTAAGTAAGCCTGTTTTTTTTTTTTTTTCTCCACTCTCTCATTGAGGGGTTTTGGTTCCTTGCTGTTGTCACCTCTGGCACCTCTAGTTGGTGACACCTAATTTCTAGTGATTATCGTCGCTTTGATAACAGAGACCGTCTCTGCATTTAATTAAAAATATAATTCAATTTCGTCATTATACATTACCATCACTCTATTCTTCTATTTGATAATGTTTAGTGTTTTGCTACAATCTGTATTGTTAAAATCGCTAAAGTGATTGACTGATTGATTAAGTAACAATCTAAAGCACCTTATAAATATAGAAAGTGAAGGAGGTTGTTTTGTAAACTAACAGCTGACTCACTATGATATGAATACATTCAGACCTGAGGTTGACTGGACTTCCTCATCTGCTTCTATTTATACCTTTTCAGAAGGAAGTGTGTGGACATGGCCTGTGAGTCCGTTTTAAATTTAAGTTAATGTTGCTCTTTTTTTGTCTCTAAACTGATACCAGTTTTGTATTTCTTAATAGGATATTTTGGAGTAGGAGTTTACGTAAACTGTTCAGTAACCTGGTCAGACAGATAGGTCACTAGAATAAAAGTGAAAATATGTAATTTTCTAAGTCTAAACTGAATTTTGATAGGCTATTTTTTCTACAAAAAAATAATAAACTTTCCAGAGTGTTGATTGGCAAACAATTCTGCTTTGCTGGAGACGGTTATAATGAGAGAAGTTATACTTAATATCCAAAGGGGAAAAAACAGCATTGTATTGACATTCTTAATTTAAAAAAAAGCATTTTAACATTTTTTAAGAGTGTCATGACAATGCTGATTATTAGTTGTTTTATTCCCTATTTATTTTCATTATAATTGAAAACTAACATTTGTTGCAACAGAAAAAAAATGAATCCGTTTTTTGTTGATCTGTCCTTTTAATGTCCATAATAGTGAAAGCTTCTTTAATACATTAAGTCTACTATTTAGGGATGTTAATGAAATATAACAGTGCATCATACTTTCATATGCTTATAAATGATCACACATCAGAAGACACTGTTCCACTGCAGAATTTATGAATATATTAGTAGATCATCAAAGACAAAAGCTTATTCTGTTGCTTTTCTAACATAAACATCAACTGAAATCAACAGCAAAGCAAAAAATAAATAAATACATAAAAATAATAAACAAGAAATGGGTTTAGATTCATTTGTATTACCTGAAGTTTCCTCTTTGGTCAGTTGCAAGATAAAGAGAAATGTCCAGGTTAGAATAAGGTTTCTCATTGCTGTGACTAAACCAAACCAGTGTTCATATGACTGACTAGACTCGTTCTCCTTACCTTATCATTCCACTTATCCCAAAAACTTCCTTCTCGTGTGTGTGTGTGTGTGTGTTTACTGAAGGAATGGTGTCATGAATTGTGTCAATTGAGTTGAGAGCTCTGGAAAGATTAAGTATACCAATATTAACACAAACGAAATCATGCGACAGAGGGTTTGAGTCAGTGCATCTAAATAAATAGAAAAGGACAAAACTGTCATTCTAACTTTAACGTTGGTGGTGCGTGCAGCAAAGAGCGCCAGAAACTCAAGTGAATAAATGCAAAAGTGTTTAATCACAATAACTCCAAATAACAAAACAAAAGCTGTCGAGGCAGCAAAAGACACGCGAGGATCAGGTCTACACACAACGTACATTTTCAACGAGACATGACGTCTAACAAACAGACAGAGGTTTTTAAAGACAAACTAATCAAGACTGAAGTGAGGACAGCTGTTACAAAACACAGGTG
>JAUCMT010000134.1:543736-578614 GCA_032357475.1 Enteromius thamalakanensis
CGACTGTGTAGCAAGCCGAGGTGAACCGGCCGTATTAACCACTGTGCGGCAGTAACATCGGTGCTTCAAAACCGCTGCCGGCCTTCGGGTCGGTGGCACCCAAACTGTCAAAGAAAGAGCAAAATTTCACCCGGCCGGTTCAGCTCGGCTTGCGACACAGTCGCCAGGCCCCCGCCCAGGGACAAAGGGATACTGCTTTCTCTCGATCACTTCGAGACGGTTGTGGCTGTCCCTCGTCCGGGCATTGCCTCCTACTGGCGAGGGTGGCAATGAAGCCTGTTTTCTCTAGCCGGGTTGAGGTGGGAGTTTCACAGCCACCACCTCATCGTGTCCAAACAAAACGGTGGGTATAAACCCCTTCCTGGACCTGTGAGTCCTGCACCAGTCTCTCTCTAGGACTGCTGTTCAGAGTACTCACGCCGTCCCTCAGACTCCAGGTCGGGTTTTGCAGCCATCGACCTGAAGTACGCGTATGGTCACGCCATGCTTCGCCCCAGGCTCCTACGGCGGTCTGGGCTCGTCGCTCGAGCGGATCGATACTGCGTTCTCCTGTCTGGCCTGTCTCTTAGTCTTTTCCGGACTCACAGAATCTTTTTCTGCGTCTGGCAGATGGACATTCAAACTCAACAGGGACTTGGTGCTTCGGCACCTCTGCCAGATAGGCCTTCAGGTCAGTTGAGGGAAGAGCAGACTCTGTCCGCAGAGGATCTCTTTTCTTGACATGGAGCTGAACTCGATCGTACTGCCTCACGGGGGAGAGCGCGCAGGCCATGCTGACAGGTCTGAGCTCGTTCAGACGTAAGGTAGCGGTGCCTCTAAAACAATTCTTTTTCAGAGGCTCCTGGGACATATGGCAGTCTTAGCAGCAGTAAGGCCGCTGGGGCTCCGCCATATGACACCGCTTCAGCACTGGCTCACGATCGGTTCATGAGATGGGCATCGCACCGTGGCACACTCCGGATCGGCGTTTCCCGCAGTGTTGCCACTTTTTCTACCCATGTTTAGGCTCCCTCCAGGCAGCAGGGCCTCTAGGTAAGAGTTCCAGCATTTTGTTGTGCACACGAATGCCTTCATGGGTTTGGGTGCTGCATGCTAGGTGCATGGTTCATTCCCCGAGACCGCCCTCGGTACTCTCTTGGGAACTTGTCGCCGCCTTACCTGGCCTGCGGCAAGCTCCTTCTTGAGCCCTTGGCATCAGTGAAGAATCCTGATTGCCTTGGCGACCATCAAGAGGGTCAGGGACCTCCAAACCTTCTCGGTCGACGAAGAGTGCCTAGACTCTGGCCCAGCTGACTCTCAGGTAACTCTGAGACTTCGGCTCGGCTATGTGCCTAAGGTTCCTACCCCATATCTCCAAAGTCAGTTAGTGAACCTACAAGCTCTGCCCCAGGAGGAGGCAGACCCGGCCTTGCAGTTTCTGTGTCCAGTATGCGCCTTGCGCCTCTACGTTGACCGCACTCGGAGCTTCAGACGCTCTCAGCAGCTCTCCTCTGCTTCGGAGGTAACAGCAGAAAGGGAATGCTGTCTCCAAAGGCGGGCCCCTGGGGTGATGAGGCCTTCTCCCTGTCCTACTTGTTCCAGGAAGAGCCGTGCTTATTAGGTCTGGGGCTCTCTCCAAGTGGAGTGTTGCCTCCACCTCTGTACTGTGCACGGTGCCCCATTAGCAGAAACTTGGGAGCTGCGGGCTGGGCAACACCTAACACCTTCGCAGGCTCTACGACCTTTGCGAAGAGGCTGCATCTTCCCGTGTCTTTAACCAGACAAGCAGGTAGCGGGAAGACCAGCTGGTGTTGGCTTGCTGCTGCGCCTTATAGGTTCCTCGATGCCAAGATGAACCTCTTCCTCCTGCCCCGCAGTCGGACTGTAGAGTGGAGTCAGTCCCGACTGTGTTCCTCTGGACTTCCTTCACCAGAGGTTGTGGCTTTGAAATTTCTTCCACAGTCAGCCAGAAGGCTGTGTTTCCCTCACCTATATCCATATCCTATCGATATAGTGTATTCCTTCTTAATTTCCATGTTAGAAACTTCTTTCATGTCTCCGCCCCCCCAACCCATGTTTCAACTTCTCTTTTCAAAGAAAACATAGAAGTTGGCATCTCAACAGGGCCCAGTGGGCCCTCAGGGCGTTGGGTAGGTTACGTGCAGACTCTCCGGTTGACACGCTTTCGCCTGTCAGCCCCGGTGTCTCCGCGTAACGCGGCCTCCGATTCGTGGCCTGTTCCATGGGGGTTCCCATATGTAACGTCGAAGTGATTCGACTGAAAGGGTAACGTCTAGGTTACGAACGTAACCCACTTTCCCTGAAGGAGGGAACGGAGACGTTACATCTTTCTGCCACGAACTTGGGTCGCGCTGACGCCGGCTCGGCTCCTCAGCGAAAACCTGCGTGTGCAATCCAGCCATGCCTTCTTATTCTCGCACTGTGATAAGATGCACCTGGCTGTGATTATTGCACGCCAATATTCATTGGCCTTTTTCCAAAAGACTCGAAGGCGATTGGTCTCTCATGCGAGATCCCATATGTAACGTCGAAGTGATTTGACTGAAAGGGTAACTGGACGTCTTGTAGGATTTTCTAACATGTCGTTGTATCTTCACTTGATAACATGCATCAAATGGAACTGAAAGATTTATAAAATTTATAACCATTTCTGATGAAGTCTAACTTTTTATCTTGAATTTTTTTAAATATGTCTAAACACCTGCAATTAGAGCTGAGCACCTGTGACTAATAATTCTAATAATTCTAATAATTCAATGGCCCGTCGTCAATTATTCCTTACGTAAAACATTTATTGATCAATAAACTGATTCAAGTGATATTCAAATATGAATCTTGTTAGAATTTTTTTACATGTAAACAAATAAAGAATAACTATTCCTCAAGTAGACATATCTGTTTGTGATGGGGAAACATCACTTCCCATATTCTTATACAGTGAAAGACACTTTCATCAAATAAAATTGTGTGGGGAATGAAGATTAGACAAATTAATCCTAAAGGATCAACTCTCAAAAGACTTCAGTGTTCACAAACCTGCCACAAACACACACTTTCCTTGTGCAATATTACGAAGGGAGCTTATAAAGATCATATCACCAGAGAGCGTGGGGAGTCATGATTCCTGTTTGTAATAAACATATGAACACATCTGGCCAGAAGAAGAAGAGAACAAATAAGAGAAAGAAGGAGAACAACAACAGCTAGTGTCAGTAAGTGAGGTGCCCAATAATGGCTAACAATAAAGAAAATAAGAAAAGCAAAAACTGAAAAGCATGAGATCACAAAAAAACAAACTGCTCTTTTAGTCTCATTATTATTATTTGACTGTTTTTGATTGTTTTTACGTAAATTCCCCACACTGACAGATGAACCTTCGTTTTGTTCTGAGACTTGATCTGCACTAGAAAGTAGTCGTTCAGACTGGCTGCTAGTATCATTAACAATTGATGCCATTTCAACTGTAGATTTATCTGCAGTGTTTTGTGCAGCGTTTGTTGTGGTCTCAGAGACACTATTCTCCAGAAGAACCTGCTGATTTTGCTGCTTCTTCTGTTCTTCAGGTGTATTATTGATTTGTGCAGCGTTTGTTGTGGTCTCAGAGACACTATTCTCCAGAAGAACCTGCTGATCTTGCTGCTTCTTCTGTTCTTCAGGTGTATTATTGATTTGTGCAGCGTTTGTTGTGGTCTCAGAGACACTATTCTCTAGAAGAACCTGCTGATCTTGCTGCTTCTTCTCTTCTTCAGGTGTATTATTTATCTCACTTTCACTGGGCTGAGTGTCCATCTCACCAAGTAAATTATCTAGTGTTGGTAGATCGTGCTCGGCAGTAATTGACTTTATTTCTGGCATGGTTTGGGCAGTCTCAAAGTCTGAATCACTGTTGTTGAGATTATTTTGCTCATTACTCTCGTCATGTTCGCTGTCTCTTCTCTTCTTTAAAGGTTTTGGGTCATCGTTTGGCAGAATGTTTGATCTCTTTCTGTGTTTCTCTGTCTCATTGACCACAGAGAAAGTGTCCTGCATATGTATTAAGCCTGAAAAAAAGAATAACAAACGATAAGGCCTTGTTCACATTTGGTGTCTTTTTTGACAAGAAAAAATTGACAAGAGTGCTTTTTTAGAAAAATAAAATGCTGATAGAGTCTGAAAAAAGCTTCACGCTGACAGATGAGGAGAAAGATGAGAAAATCACATTACCTGCACTGGAAGAAACATCTGGTTCTGCTGTGTCTTCAGAGTTATTACAGATCTGAGGACTGTCTTTCTGAGGACCTTTAGATTTACCTTATGTCAAGAAAATAAAGAGAACAACCATTAAAAAAACAAAAATAAAAAGTCCCATATCATGCACACAAGTTTCAATATTTTACTTAAATTCAGCCAACATCCAAACTAATATAAGATATTATTGTCATGAGCCGGGTTTGATTTTGACATTCTCCTTCTTAGTCTATTGTGTCTATGTGTCTATGGCGGCACCAGTTTTCGTTTCTGCACTGATTGGCGTTTCTACTTCTCTTTGTCTGTTCTAGTTGTCTTTGTCAGATGATTATGTATGAGAGTTCGTTGTTCGTATCTAGATTTTCATTCCCTTCTATCGCTAAACAGTCTTTGTGTGCAGAAGCCATCCTCATCCTGTCCTGGGTACGCACACCTGTTGCGTAGAGACTATTTAAAGTTCAATTAGTGACAAAGTTTGGCAGTGCAGTGGGTTAACCATGTCAGAGATTATTATTAAGTCTTTTGGATGCTTCCATTTGACAGGTTAGATACTTTTTTGGATAATTTATTTTATATTTTATTTTAATTTATTTTATTTTATTTAAATAATTAGACATTTTGTTTTGTCAAAAAAATATTTGGATGTGTATGATATAAGCAATCTATTAAAGCAGCTTTTTTTTAGATTAAAAGATTCAAAGTGCTCCTTTTATCCATTTTATGCAATATGACCATTTTTGAACTGTGTAAAGTAGCTGTTTTTGAGTGTTGAAGGTCTGCCAAGTTTCAAAGTGTTACGTTGTCTGTCAGTGTTTCCTTTGTGTAGTGTATATGGACTTTTTTATGACATGTCTCCCTCTGTCTCCATGCCCACTTTGCTGTGTCTCCACCTAGCCTGTTAATCCCCATAGCAACTAATCAGTCCCGCCCCCTCGTTTGTCCCATTTTCTCCCCTTTATAATTTTTTTGTGTGTGTTTGTACTAAGCCACTAAGTATTGCAAGTGTTCTCCCTTACTAAGTGTTTCCTTTGTGTTGTGTTCTTTGTTTTCCCGATTTTGCCCGTTTGTATTCCGACCTCTTTGCCCCGTTTGGATTATTACTCTGGCTTGCTCCTACTGATTCTGTTTGCTGATCGCCTGACCCTTGCTACCCATCTGGATTCCCTATGTATGCTGTTGTCTCCTCTGTTTTCGTTTGCCGTTGCCTTGTCCCAGCCTGTATGACCATTCCTCTTAATAAAAGCTTGCATTAGGATCTGACCTCATCAGACCCGTACACAACACAAAGATCAAAGTGCAGAGATATGAAGTCTCCTGAACAGACTGGACTGACTCATCAGTAATTCCACCAAGGTTTGACACACATCTGTAACATATGCCATCTATACTCTTCACTGTATGCTGTCAACACAGTCTATTGAAACTGGAAGAGTTCAGTGCGCCAACATTTTGTGAAAATACTGTTTTTTTGTTTGTTTGTTTTTTTGTGAAAATTATGAAGAAAATAGTGTTTTTGATCTTGGATGTTTCGGGTTTACATTTGTATTATTATATTAGTGACTGTCTATCCTGTTACATTTTATTTTGAAGGATATTATGAAGTCATTTTACAAGTACCCTTCAACTTATTCTATTATTCATATTAATACTCCCTACTTAGAGTTAACTGGCATGTAGCTGCAGAGGTACTTACAGTTATACGAATATATAAAGTGGACTATCAAAACTTTTAGAATAGCAAGAATGGGCTGCTTTGTTGGTTCCAATCTTGACTATTTCCCAAATATGCTCAATTAATTTAAGTTTAGTCAATTTGTTTCAGAATGATGCATGATAACATCATAATAGAATACTATAAGAAAAGGTAAGATAAGTAAAGATAATAGTAAGATAAGTATGATGATATGCTGTAATAATTTTAGCCTTAGTATTTAGAAACCATTTCCGTAAAAACTCACGTTTTTTGTACAAAAGTAAGTATGCTTCTTTACTGTGTATGTCCGGATCACATGTCAAATACATCTGGAAAAATAAGAGCATAGAGTAAAAGTATAAAAAACAAAAAATCCTTATACATGTATATATTTATATTAAAATGTATATGAATTAGGGATGTTCATTTTAACCGTTTAACCGCTAACCGACCTACAGTATATGAATTTTGACTGATTAATACAATCAGTTAAATGGTTTAAAAGGTCATTTTATTTATTTATTTATTATATATAAAATTCTGTTGACAAAAAAATAATCTGTAATTCTGTAACGGACCTCACCTGTACATGATCTGGACTCACAACCGCAGTCTCTGAGCACACGTGCTGTGTAAACGAACAGGACTCGTCATACACGCAGAACCTGATTTTGTCGAGTTAGGTGTGTCCCTGAGTCAACATCTTTGTTAACCCTGGAACAACATTGTGATTAGCCAATCAGATTTGAAGAACCAGTTTTTAGTTTTTGTGAAGTTTAGGCTTACAATCAGTGTTTAGCCACTCTTGTCAGTTTTGTGTTCTGCGCGCGATTCATATGCTCTGCTCTCCGCACAAAGCTGCTGTCAGTTAATGAAGATTGGATGAAAGAAGTCGCGCCTCGATTGGACTCCTGTCATGTTAAAAAGTGACTTTCATGGACGTTGCTATCTTCGATATTAATTGGATTACTGTTGCTAACTATTTTTTATTTCGTTTTATTGATTTATTATGTAGGTATAATAGTTATATACTTCTCGTATAGGCCTATTTATACTTTGTTTTTTTTCTCTGGTCGCAAAAGTGCTTCAGGCATATGATATGAAATAGATATTATCATGTGAATCTTTGTCTTCTGTTGTTTGCTAGTTTTTGCTCATGTGAATCCGCAGAAAACAAATAATACTGTTTTTAACGGGTCAGAGGGACTTATGCTTTCTAATAGAATGAAATTCTAATTTAAAATAATATTGGCGGTTAACCGTTAATAATCGGTGAATGAGCGTCGGTTGTTGGTTACAAGAAATAACTGAAATGAGCATCCCTAATATGAATACAGCAGAACATAAAGAATTTCGCAATTAGATCATATAATTACATTTCCTAATGTAAAGGATGATCAGATACTGATACTTAGGAAATATCTGGGAAATGACTCTTTCAAGAAGAAGAAGAATTATTCACCTCGAGTTTCTTCACTCTGGAGTCATTAAATCGATGCCACTGGTTCTGATCTTTGATATCAGCATAGTAGTGTCCTCCATTGAGAGAGCCAGCGTGATTGGCTATAGCATACAAATCATACGTGTGATTTACAACAACCTCTTTCTCTTCTTCCTGAAAACACAAAGAATAATAACACATTGTTTTATTCATTTTCTACTAAAACATTAAAATTGTTTTTAATGTTGTCAATGATCTGGCTCATGTTGGACTGAATGATCTGGTCATGTCAGTTATAAAAGTTTAGTTCCCCCTCTACATTCTGTCATCATTTGGTATGATATGATAACATTACAGTACAATACTACTCACTAGTCATGACATATGGAAAACATAGTAAAATAAGATGCTGATATGCGTTTTTTTGTTTAAACATACATGCAGCATCTCTGTGGCACATTTGAACTTCAGTGAGAACCAATAACATAAGTTTATCTTCACTGATTGTTAAAAAGGCCGGCTGTATATGGACTTTTATTTTGAATGTTTCTGGCGATCAGCTAGAGTGTGAAGGCACCTTCAATGCAACAATGTAAATTGGTTCCGCCTATTTCCAGCAGGTGGTAATGATTAGTTTGGTGTATATATAGACCTGCATGGAATAGGTTAGAAAAGGGGGAATTGATTTCTTGCTTTATGTTTGATGTTGTGTGTGTATAATGGCTGAAGAAAATCACACACACATCCAAACATGCAAAGAGAATAAAAGGCATCAAAGAAATTTAAGTTGTATCTTCATGTCTCTGACCGGACGTCTGTGGTGAACTAGTTCCCTACCGGCTAACCCACTGGATAGATAAATCCTGTTTTCTTTACACATTTTAAAAACAATCTTTCTTTGAAGACGCGTGTTGGAATCTGAATTAAATTCATCCACATCCTAATATGACTAGAATCAGGAAGACACGACTTGCAATTGAAAATCAAAGAAATGCAACAGTTTAGGGACTGTCCGACTAATCGTACTGTACTTAGTTTACTTAGTTAAGAGATTAGAGTAAATAAGAGAAATTATTTGCATGAGTCATTGAGAGAGCATAGTTTAATAATATGCATCACCAACATCATTTATGACTGAATCATCACACATATGAGCTGGCATGTACTTGACCCTACGTCTCCTCAGTGTCGTCAGGTGAAGATCACCATCCTGGGTGATGAAGGTGTGCCTGTGCAGGTGGACGGTGAGGCCTGGATTCAGCCTCCTGGCATCGTCCAAATCGTCCACAAGAACCGAGCACAGATGCTCACCAGAGACCGGGTCAGTGTGTGTGTGTGTGTGTGTGTGTGTGTGTGTGCACGCTCATGGTCTTTTAGAAAGGTCTTTTTAACTGTCTGTACAGCCCAGCGTTGCAATTCACCTCTACAGTATGTGTGGTATGATCATTTTCACTTTATAGGATTCTGATAAGCTGCTGTCCCCACTAACCTAACCAGTGAGATCTGCTTACTCAACCAGTTCCACCAGAAAAACAAGCTTTATCAGTTTAGTTTTATCTAGTCAAGTCCTCTTTTTATTTACATTTTTTCAAGACATTTCATCAGGTTGAGACAAATGTAAAGGATTCTGTTAAACAGACAATAATTGTTCAACTCAGTTCAGTTTAACAGAAGAAAGTTGTGAAATGAGTTGAGTTTAAGGATAAGCAGCTCTGCAGAGGAGCCGTTATTTAGCTGTTGATTCAGTCACAGTAATAATGATGTAAAATTCCTCAATTATAAATAATAACATTGTGTGTTGCTGTGACACCAGGCGTTCGAGAGCACGCTGAAATCATGGGAAGACAAGCGGAAAGGTGACAGCCGACCAGCCCGGCCCCGACTGAACTCCCAGCAGTCCATGGAGTATCTGACAGAAGAGGAATGTGCACAGGTGCAGCAGCTTGGTTTAGTGGCCGACACACTCATCAACAGGTGTGTCAGTGTTCGTGTGTGTGTGTGTGTGTGTGTGTGTGTGTGTGTGTGTGTATGAGTACACACACGTAGTTTGTATCCAACAGGAATTCCATGCCACAGAACTATTTGAATGCTACTGTTTTACCTGAAACCACACCCATTACTGTAACTTCTAATCCTCAGAAATGCAACACTTCCTTGTTTTAATTAAAGTTATTTTATCATGCATTAAAGGCTTATGTGAAGTAAAAGCATGTTTTCGTAATGGTGTTTTGTAGGATTCGGGAGGTGGCCAAGACTCATAAAGTGGTGGAGCAGGAATTAGCTCATTCTGTCAATGCTAGCGCTGCGGTCCTGAGTGAAGCCTTCCCCTCCAAACCCTCCAGTCCTGAGGTGAACAAAAAACTACATTCCAGCTGTATTACACTTACTGTAAGCTACATTAACCTGATGTGGCATCAAGGAAGCCATTATAAAGTTATTACAAATATTCCTTTAAAAATGTTAAATGTTATGTGAGTGAGAACCCCGCTGTATGTATTCATAGCTCATAGCAGTGAGGGATGTGATGTGCTTTAAAGGTTACCGAGTGCACCTTTCAGACTTTCCTTTCTTCCTGCTGAGACTTTCAGCAAGTTCTTATTGAGCTGCTCATGCTGTTCTCCACAGGACCTCCATTGACCAGCCGATAGAAGAATAACTGAAGGAACGAAACAGCACTGTGTGTTAATCACTGAACAGCAAGAGTCTGTCAGGAAGTCAAACTAAACCTGAACTGTGACCGTGTGTGTGGTTTCTCTGCAGGGTTTGAGTCGCAGTACAGCTGTAGACATTGTCAACAGCAGTACAGTTCTCCAGCAGGAGACCAAGATGCTGCTGGAGGGGAAACTGCTGGTGAGCGGCATCACTGTCTGTCTCTCTCTTACTCTGGCCTGTTCTTGTACTGAAGTAATGCAGGCCAAATATGATAAAGACATTTTCTGTGTGTGTGTGCAGCAGTTGGAGGCTTCTCAAAAAGAGGAGCTTCTTTCCACAGTGGACAGCCTCAGCGCTGAGTTACAAAAGCTGGAGGACATTCATTGGATCTGTCCCAGCATGCATTGCTCTGAAGAGGTTTGTCTCCTACCCAGCATTCATGTCTCCAGAGCTTAACTGTGACCATTTCAGTTAACATTTTATTTTAATATCAGTTGGATTCGGAAAATAAAAAGTACATTAATTTTTTTATAAAATGTTACATTACCTTCTTTATTGTTTTTGAAAGAAGATTCATATGATCATCAAGAAGACTGCATTTATTTTCAAAAACACAGTAAAATATTAATATTGTGATATTAAAATTAAAATGAAATTAAAAATTGTTCTGATTTTCAGCAGCCAGTTCTCCAGTCTTTAGTGCCACATGGTCCTTTACTCTAATATTCTAATAGAAATTAATTTAAAATGTAAATATTTTGTAACCCGTTAATGTCTGTACAGTCACTTTTGATCAGTGTAATGTATCACTGTTGAATAAAAATATTAATTTAAAATACTTATATTAATACTTGATAATAAAAACATTTATTTCCATTAAAAAACCCTGAATGGTAGTCTATAAAAATGTAAATGGCATCATCATATATGGTATCATTCGAAAAAGTTTTTCTAAATTCTAAGTCAATGTTTAAAATGTTGCATTCAATCTCTTAATTTATGATTTTGCATCATGGCATAAAGCTGATCATGTGACAAAAACAACATACATCACATGCATTAGTAGATTCCTAATTATTATACTGCATGGCACATCACTCCCTCTCTTTCTTCTCATCTTCCTGTCGTTGGTTAAACTCCAGGACCCGTCCCGTGTGCCTGGGAAAAGCAGTATGAAGCTGAAAATCATGCCCAAGGGGAAGAAGGAGAGAGAGAGGTTACACAAGCAGCGGTCCAGCGGCTCTCTGTCAGGTAAGAGACACATTCAACAGCAGAAACATCATCTCACCATCACAGCAGTACATGACACTTTATTAGCACAATCAGTATTAGTATTCCTGAGTACATAAAAGCATAGATTTATTAAGAACATTCAAAAATCGGACTTGAATTAATTAGTCAATTTAGTCATACCTAAACTCACCCTAATTCCTCACGCATTTGTTTGCGCCGCTCAGGATCTTGGGATATCAAAGGCGGGATGTGTGATGTGGATCCTGCAGGCAACTGAAGAGCTCGCCAGTGGTTTGTCAGGACACCTTCTGCCACGGGACGCTGCTTTACAGCCAGAGAGGGAGGACAGGAGAGCCCCCGTGCAGACACATGCCCCACCCCAGTGTTTGTGCGCGGCCCGGCACTGCATTACTGAGCTTCTGTTGCGTTTCTTCTGCGCCTGCAGATGGCATCACGGGAAACGCTCATCATCAGAGAGCAGGATCATCCGTCATCTCTCTCTGTTTCCCGTGCACGACCTAATCAGTTCATTATTTCAATATTATTTAATGATCTTGCTACTTTTTTCTCTGTTTCTTAGTATTCAAGCCGTCAGACACAAACTCTAAACTTTCTTCGATCTCCGAAGGAAACAAGACATTTCTTTGGCCCGCCGCCTGAACAACAAGAAAGGAACAAACTAAATCAAACGAAACAACTGTATTACAATGAAGACAATTAAACACGTGCAAAAAAAGGAATATCCTGATGAATGAATGTATGGTGGACCTGTATTCGTCAAACTGGCTGAATAGTTAATCTGCATCTAGTATCTGTATCGCTCTATCAAAGACCATCTAGTTTCTGCATGCCTTTCATGCCCTTATGCAGAAAAAAAGGTCTACTTTTTCTTTTTACTCTCGGATCGTCTGCCAAGTCGTGATGGTGTATCACTAGTGTGTCAATTGAGCCGTCGTTCTAGAAGCTTCAGTGCCGTATCTCTTGTGCCAAGTGAGTAAATGGAGCGCAGTGGTTTAAAGTGAGCTGTTTCTTTACTTTTTTCTGCAGGGAAATCTCGTGAAAGACAGTGATGCTGTATGTCGTACATTTCAAGATGTATTTTATCTCGCCTTGCACTTTAATGTAGAAAACAAATGTTTAAAACTTAAAAGGTTGTGCGTTTTGTTTTATCATATGAAAACTGGTATCCCATTCATGGAAAACCTATGATGAGATATGTTACATATAAGACAGTATATAATCCAATTTATGAATGTTACTCAACTGTCGCCCGTTGTCTGGGTCAGTCTGTACACGGTAACCCTGAGGGAAAGCAAAACTTGAACTTGCGTTTGAACAGTATTTATCAACAGAGGGTACGGTGTCACTTGTTTTTTTTAATTAAAAAAAAAATTTAAATACACAATACTGGACACCTTAATTGTTTTCTTGATAGATGCGAGCCAAAGTCTAACAGTATTGCTCTGTAAAAAAATTAAGAAAATTACAAATATGGTCTTTATGAAAGTTTATGGACAGTCTAGGTGCTGATTGTGCCCCTTAAAGTTGGACTGAATTTTTTTTTATAATCATTTTGCATGTGTTTGTTTCAAACGTCCTGATCTGTGATGAATTGTTGCTGCGTGCCGTTTAGTTTGGATTGACGTTACTTTGACCATCTAAGCGTATCAGCACATCGATTATGACTGTGCTAATCAGGTACGAGCGGAAGGCAATGAACAGAAAATTTATTTTTTAGTTTATCTTTGAACAGAAAAAAAGAACCAAAACAGGTACAGCTCTTTTCATTGTCAAGACTACTGTTTACTTCTAAGCTGTATTGTTTATCCTTTTTATTTAAAGTATTTTGCCATATGGGTTGCAGTCAAGCTTCCATGGCCTTGGACTCTTGTCTGACTGCAATCACTTACTTCAGGATTGTTGCTGTTGACGCAAAAATAAAGTGTGGCCATTGCTGTTTGATTTGTTGCACTTTATTACCGTGGTTTTGCAGAGTTTGGATGGTCAAATTAAAAAAGAAAGTTTGTTTACTGCCGTGTCATTGTCAGTGCTGAAAATCTGCATCGAGTATTTTCAGGTAAGATCTTCGTTATTGTAAAAGAAAATTCTATTCATCAAAAAAATCTTGAAAAATTATCGGTTTTTACAAAATATCAAGCAGCACAACTTTTTCTTAGCAAATCATAAGAAACGTTTCATTGAATCGCACACCATAATGATTTCAAAAGTTATCATGTGACTGACCACTGGAAGTAATGATGCAGAAAACGCCGCTTTCCAGTCAAAAATTACATTTTCAAATATAATACACAACAAAATCCTTTTTAAGTGTTTTAAAAAGATCTTGCTAACCCCAAACTTGTAAAGTGATATTTTCAAAATGTCAATGAAAAAGTGTGCAAAACTGGATGACAAGGTTAAGTCTTCTCTAACCTTTAGACGCACAGTAAAATGCTGCAAAAAAAACAACAACAAAAAAGGCTAACTACTCGAAAGCAGCAGTCCTGTGTTTGTATAAATCCTGTGTGATCCATAACCTCAGAAAAAATTATTTTTCTGGTGGGACAGCAGCAGGCTCTTCTAACTCAGGGGGCCCATCATCTGCATGCTTTTCTTCTTTTTTCTCCTCACTCTCTTTCTTGTCCTCCTCTTCATCTTCCCAGTCAGACTCACTGATGTCATCATCTGAGATGTACCAGTCGGGTTTGACGTCTTCCTGCTCTGTGTTCATCTCGTTGGTGACCTCTGGCTCAGGTTTGTGTTTGGGGTCCTCAAGTTTCCCCCAGGCTACAGCATCAGCTTTCCGCATGGTCACTTCTACTTTAGAGGGCACCATGTTCACAAAACTGCTCTTCACGTCAATCACCTAAGAGACCAGAAGTGGACACAGATGTCTGGCTTACAGTGAGAAATTGGTTTTTTTATTTTTTTGAATAAATGAATGTTGGTTTTGTGGTTTATGGGTAAGCATGATGAGTTTTATACTGTACAAACTGTATTTTCTAGATCACTTTCTACATTTCAGCACTGTATATCATAAGGGAGTGTAAATGTACAGCAATCTTACCCCCCATAAGTGGATGTCCTTATGAAACACTTTGTCACCCTCAAACTGAATGTGGCATGTTAACTGCAGAGTGAGAGACAAAAAAGTATATTTATGGAAAAAGATCATTTCTAAAAAGTCATTGGATGCTGATGTGGAGACTGTTGTTAAAGGTTGATTTGAACTCACCACTGTGCGGTTTGCCTCCACATACGAATGCTCTGGACTGGAGTTCTTGGCGTAGATTGTGACCACGACCTGCTTTCCTGTCTGGTGCCAATCATGCCTGCAAGCCACCTTCTTTTTGTCCTGCAGACCAAACACAACATACAGATTTCAGAACGACTGTTCCTGGTTATACAGCATGAGTCCATGTCACAGGTCCATCACCTGTTTGGGGATCCAGCGGTGTTTTCCTGTTGTGCAGCCCTTCTGATCCAGGAAGGCATTGAAGTCAGTGGTTCTTATGCAGCAGCAGTTCCAGTATTTATATCTAGACAATGATAAAATTATCAGGTATCTCCCGTCTCATATCATAAAAACAATATCTTTAATTGCCGATGTTAAGTACACATCATGATCTCTTGTTGAATCTGAATCCAGATCAGCTTAATGACATCAGACCTTGCTTGTACTGTATGTTTTAAAGATACAGAACAGGGTACAACAGATACTGTAGGCATGTAGACCAAAAGCTGCAAGTTTCTTACCCTTCGTGGAAGACAGGCACACCAGGATGATGCGTGCAGATCTCTGCATCAGTCTCTGGACCCTGGTAAACCTGAACACAAATGATCACAGCATTTGAACTGATGATCAGAGTCAAACAAAGACATCTCTGCTCCACAGAAACACAAAACGCTAAACTTTAAAGTGCTGATGCACCTAAACTCAGCATAAACTCTGCGTCATCAGTTTACTGCCTTCACACCTGAAAATACACTACTTTTTCTACTCATCCAAAAAGATAAATGAGCAGGAAGCTGGCTGTAGAAAAAAAAACACCATTAACTCTGACAATAGAGAACCAACATTATGTCTTTACCCTGACGAGTAGGACTGAGCACAATTCAGAAATGAAGAATTGTCTTCCTTTCACTTCAAGAGATTAGATTTCAGTTTCTACAGAGGATGAAATGGTATTTGAGCAGAAATGACAGCAAGAGGAATTTACTAAACTGCAGCTCAAAGTCTGGGTCCAGTTCAAAGACCACTGTGCATAATTTAATCAAATACCTCAATTAAATTCCTGGTGACATTTCAAACCATCGATAGCGAACTCATTGTGAAAAGAATTCATTTGTGAATGACACCCAGCCCTGCTGATAGAGGTTTAGTTCTCACACGGACTAAAGAATAGCTCCACTGAGTAATTAACATGATGAACTTATCCATTAAAGATAATGGAGAGCTTCAACAGAAGGCATTCGGTCAAATCCCAGTAAGGGATCTAAACCTGCGGCTTTAGTCATTAATTCTGGCTCATCTTCTCCTCTGGGTCCATTTAACATTACACCGGTACAAAAGATAAACTGCCATCATTCCCTGCTCCTTCTGTTCTTATAAAACTAGTTAGGACCAAAGTAGACTGACTCTGGATCAGTCCTGTTACACTACAACACTGTCTCTGGTCTACATGAAGCGCTGCAGTGTCATTCCTCATTATGGCCACTAGATGGCATGAGCTGTATATTTTGTAAGGCAAGCTGATTTGTTTGTTGTCATTTAAATTACATGAGCACCTACTGTTTTGCATCCTGCGTTCTTGCACTTCACCCCAACCACCATGACTTGAACCTCTGGGAACGAGGTGAGAGGAGAAAGACAACAGTTAGAGGAACTTCAAGTCCACCGATTTCTCAAAATGTGCAACAGTCACGTTATATTAATGCAGATATCCGACCGCAGAGCTGTGGAGATTATAGACAGGTGGACGTCAGATCAACAACCAAGGACTGAAATGTCCTTCACCTAAAAACACTTCACTAGAGCAAAGGGACTTGCTGGGCAAAAAAAACAAAAAATTAAAGGCAAATAATAAAGTTGAACTAACTGATTCGGATCAGTGTAATTTTAGTATTAATGATGTATTAGTTTGTTTGTATTTTGAACTGGATTAAAATGTGATGTTTTCTGCTTTAACTTTATTATTATTACTATTATTATTATTATTACTATTATTATTATTATTATTATTATTAAATATAAAAATATTTTGTCATTTTTATTTGCTTTTTAAATCTGTTGTGCACAGTTGATTTTAACCTCACTTACAACAAATAAACGTGCACTAAACATAATGCATTTTGGGGATTATTAGCTGTGAAGATTAATACACTTTATAAATCTTATTTGCATTATTTTGATTATTAAACTATTAAACTATTATTAAACTACTGTATAATGTCTGTACTATGCTATGGAAAGATTCGTGCCTTTTTGCATGACTTATGTGACTAATAATATTAGCTCATTATTAACACTAATACATTGCCTCACTTAATTGTAAAGTTTATGTTTGTTTGAGCTGCAGCATTATTAAAAGATTTTTGTGCTAACTTTAATGTATTTTGTGGATTATAAGCAAAAATCTATTTTTTTAGAAATAGGTTTACAGGTTTACATTTGTGCTGAGCAAAAGCAGTAGAGAGCAATGCATGTGCTTGGGTTTGCAGGTGATCCTGAGCTGTAGGGATAACTGCTCACCTAGCTTCTCTCTCTTCTCTCTCTCACTGATCTCCATTTTCTCAGCGATCTGAGCCAGAGAGGGAGCGATCTTCACCTGCAGCTTTGTCTTCGACTCATCTGAGCTGTGAAGGAGGGAATCAAAAAACATGTCACTGTCTGTTTTTATTCAAGTCAGGAGGAGCTGTACTTCACTTTTTGACAAACGGACAAAGGAGGGCTTCAGAGAAAGAAAAGAAATTTTGTATTCAGAGCATCGGGTTGGTTTGCGAGACCGAACACATTGTGTGTGAGCTGAATCCTAGGTAGCCTATATACCTAGGTCTCTCTTTTTCCAGGGCTTCTGCAGATTTGGGTCCTTGGTAGATAATTTCCTCTTCACTGTGCTGTTTCACGTCTCCCTTATCAGACGTCACCTCTGGCCGCAGAGGCTCCTGAGGCTTCTCGTTACTATGGCGCCCGCGAGTGCAACCCTGAGAGGACATGCACCGAAAGCAGAATGTGCCAATCACAGAGAGAAAATACTCAGCAGACACAGAGCAGACAAATGACCTGTTTGAGATCGTCTCCATGATTAGTTTGGTTATTTGTACTAGAGTGACTCATTTCTGAGTTTGCACATCTAGACTAGCTTTTGTAGTTTTTGACATTCAGTGCTGCTAATATTGGCTGCTGTATGATTATTTGATCAAAAGCATCTACTAAATGAATAGAAATATGTGAACATCTGAAAGATATTGAATTAAATTATTTTATATGATTTGTTTACACGCTTGTCTATCAGTGGTTTTAAACTAAGAGGCAGAGACTTAAAATAGACTTCATTTCAATTAAAAAATGTGATTTTAAGACCTGGATGTCAATTAATTTAATATTAAACTGCCACTGAATTTTATTTACAATAAAGACAAACCGCATTTCTAGTTATTCCAAGTACAAAAAATACATATTTTTCATAATGAAATTATTAATTAATTTTAATTAATTTTTCTAATTAAACTGCTGTGGACCATGTTAGACTTCATTATACTGGTTTATTTTATAACATTTTGCAAGAAGGTCCAGTTCTAATACGATTTATATCATGAAACAATTACCATTTTTACAGCATTTAGCATTCATTCAACCTATTTAAAAAAATTCAATTTATTTACATTTGTTATCTAAATTAATTACCATGAATTTAACTATAAATAACTTTTAATACATCTAACTTTGTATTCATTTCAATCTTTACTAATAGGCTGCATTATTAACATCCAAATTTGTATTTGTAAATTAATTGACCTGAGATAACACGAACTAGCAATGAACAGTACTTTTATTAATGTTAACAAAGATTAATAAATATAGCCTAATTTTTTTTATTGTTTAATTCCAATTGAACAATCAAATAACAAATAATAATACACTTGAACATTCATAACAATAAGATGACAGTGGGTGACAAAACATAAGGAAGACAATAGAAACCTTTTAAGTAGTCCTACAAAGAAAAATACATATTACACCAATTACACTTCGCTCAACAAAGTGTCATATAATTTCATTTTACACTTTTTTTGTTGTTAATTTTTTTTAATGTCTTAAGTAATTAAAGTCACATAAGAAATTATATAATTTGGGTACTTTTAAAGAAAACTTACACTAATGGATAAAATATTTTGCTTATAAAATAAATAAATATAGCCTATTGCTCATTGTTAGCCTACTGCAGTGATGAATCTTAATTGATGGGCCTTATTGTAAACCTTTACAGCTTTTGTAAATAGCAGCTAATGTTCACCTACAGGCCTATCTAAAGTTAAGAAATGGAAACATAAAGTGTAAAGTGTTCTTTAAAGTATTGTGAGGGTTTCAGACATGTTGTCACTTCGCTGCACGTGCAGCGCATGAAGAGCAGCGTCAGATGAAACCTTCGCGATTAGCATATTATTAGCATACCTTGATTGACAGGAACTCCGAGAAATCTGTTGTCCGCTTTTTACAGCAGGACCAGCCCTGAGGACAAAAACCCAAACAAAGAAACACATCAGACGGCCAAGAACAAAATAAAACAAAAACACGGATATTAGGCTCCCTAAAAAAAAAAAAAGCAGGCAAACACGCCGACGACGCGCTTATCGAGTAACGACAGAACCGAGCAGCGCGCGCCGCTGTCTTTTGAGCTCACCTTTAAGGCGTCGTGGAAGATTGGCACTCCGGGGTGAAACTGGCAGGCATCTTCAATGGGCGACAGAGAAAACAGGGTTAGCTGGAGACATTAATCTACACAAGTCCATCCTCGTAATACAGCGACAGACACGCTCAGCAGAGGAGGTTGAGCAGTTAATGGAAGCAACAGAAACCTTGAAGAGCAGACGCAAGCTAAATCACCTTTTCTACAATTTAAAAATTTATAATTAAATATGAAAGGCTGTCTGGTTGCAAAATGAAATCAAAGTACAGTCCTGGCCTCCAGTCCCTCTAAAGCCAGCGGATCTTATTCACACTGCTATCAGCTGTCTTTGTGTATTTATATAGCCTATAATACAATTATAAACACACATAAAGCACTTCTCTTAGGTTTGTTAAACTTTGAAAAGTTTTTAACAATAAGCCATGACCTTCATTCAAATATGTAACGTTACATTCAAGATATTACACTTTTCTTTTCAAAAGGCTAGGCTATATATTGATTAAATGTAAATATAGATTAAAATCTTACCATCTGAGTTTTTGTCAGCGTCAAATCGATCCCCACAGCCTCTGTTGTAACACAGTAGAGCCATATTGGCCTGTTAGATATTTAGGTTGACTTTCACTTTATCGCTGGACTCTTTTCCTCGTTTATAGGCTCTGTCCTGCGCTCGTCTCAGGTACTTATGAACTCGCACGAGCGCTGTGAAACTTCTCCAGAACTTTCAGCCGAGGAGAGATCCAGAAGGAACAGCAACGTCCAG
This sequence comes from Enteromius thamalakanensis, assembly GCA_032357475.1. Classification (NCBI taxonomy): domain Eukaryota; kingdom Metazoa; phylum Chordata; class Actinopteri; order Cypriniformes; family Cyprinidae; genus Enteromius; species Enteromius thamalakanensis. The sequence continues at coordinate 563,656 of JAUCMT010000134.1, forward strand.
GGAAAGAGAAGAAGAGAGATGTTCTAGACTGAATGAACTAAAAATAGCCAGTGCCATGTGCTCTCTCACTCCTTACAGCTGTTAGGGTCTGTCTGAGAGAGTGTGACATTCCTGGGGTCTAGAGATGGGCTGATGGGGGCAGGGGACACAGCTCAAATCAACCTCCAACAAATAAACCAAAACTACACCAAAGCTGGGTTGTGTCACTTTTTTTTGTTTCTCAATTAACCCAGTCAATAATAGTTGAAAAAACATTTCTTTAACATATGCATATGCAATTTTTAAAAGATCAAAAACAAATGCTGTTTGAACATTTAAAAAAGGTTTTTTATACTGCTGGGTTGGAGAAACAGATCTATACAAGCAAACAATACCTTGGAATAAAACAGGCACAAACTAAAATAGTGAGACGTTGCCATTAATAAACTTCAGAAGAGAAAACTTGAGGAATGGAGTCCTGACTGCGTAGATGAATATTAATAGGCATTGGGAGTAAGTCAAATAAATCAAATCTGTTAAAAATGTCCTTTATTAAGAAACCGGTGAGCGCGAGCGTTAAATCCATTTATTCACAAGGCATTCACTCATGGTTCAGGTTAGAGGCTTGCAACCATAAATTTTCTTCACAAATACAGACAACAAAACAGAGATCGAGACAGAAAGAATGAAAGAACTTACAAAAACTGACTCAAGCAAAATTGCAAGAAGAAATATAACATACCAGATCAGCACAACCAACCACTGATAAATGATAAAAAATAACAGATATACACAGAACCCGTCCATCACTACGACAACAACTGCTTACTAAAAAACAGCACCATATTTAATAGAACTTCGCAAACATTACATGGAACTGTGAAACTTTCCCAGGCATGTCAGATACAAAAACATGCAAGAAAACGGGTACAAATTATAAAGCGATTGAAAGAAAATGGAGTTAAATCCATCAGGTCTCTTGGTCCTGGGTTGAGCATCTCATTGTAGGCGTACAAACGACAGTTCAGGAGAGACTGGTATCATAAGATCATTGACTTCAACCAGTGCTGCGTGGTTCATGAAGCTCACGGGGAAAACCAAAGGCAGTTGCAGATGAAAAGTCGATGAAGAGGGTGTTTGATTCAGGTTTAGTTACATATTAAAGGTTTCACTGACAACCGATACAAACGTCCTAACAGACTTGAGAGAGTTGATGTACCAGCACAACCAGACACGTCCGATTCCTTTTCCCCAACCGTACAGAATTAAAAACAACAGTACATGGTTGAGCTCAAATAATTTATATAGAAGCGAACATCACTAGTCACGGCTTCAAATCACAGACAGTAACCTTCAGAAGAGTGGAGAGCAAGTGAACTATCTAAACCGGATTAGTTACTTAGTAACTAGTGAAATCAGATTGAATGTCTGGCAGTATAGTCCAGGAATTACCTTCAAGCCATGATGAGAAACTGAAGCAATTTGACCTCTCATTTCATCTTTTAGATGGACTGAACAGCCAAAGACTTGTTGGAAAAAAGGACCACAAAATTGCAGGCGTTGCTGTACATCATTTTCCCACACATTATACTCAGCTCCACATACATGTTTCACTGTTTGTACAACTTCAAAAACAGCTGAAGTTGGTCTTAAAACAGAAGATACACAAAGAAACAGTGGTTGATTTTCCTGTTTCGGAGTCCACTGTCAAAAAGTGCTACAAAGAAATAATCAGGTGGTTCCTGTTGCAGTGAAACTCGTGCAATAGATTGAACAGAAATCACATTGACAGACGAGAAAACAACACAACACTGCACTACACAAAATTTGACCAGGTATTTAAAACGTGCGTTCATACTGTAAAAACCCTGCATTATGGGCCGTGAGGCAGGCATGAAGTGCAATTTCAAGAGGCCGGAGAAAAACAAAAGAAAAGAGCCGGACATCCAAAATGAGCTTGAGGGTAATGATTTTACTGCTTGGGATAAAACTGATGAGATGAATACATAGGACGACAGACAAAATGAAAGCAAACAAAAACAAAAAAAACCAACAACTCAGGAATAAAAAGGGACTTTATTTATGTGAACGTAAGTCAGACAAAAATAAAAGACAAACAAGTTAAACACAATCCCACAATTTCTGCTTTTTATTTTCACCATGCTAAATAAACTCCTTATGGTCTGCATGAATAAATTACCAAAAAAAAAAAATATTACAGTTGGGAAATAGGTATAAAAATGGAGGTTTGCGTTCTCCTTTTTTGGTATTCGATGATAAATGGATTTAAAAAAAAAAAAAGTTGCTGCATTGCTCCTTGGGCTGATACTCAGGGATCATGGCGCTGCTACTGATTACATATTTCTAAATATACTGCATATATCTCTGTAACAAGAAAATAAGGACAAAAAGATACTAATAAGAATGCAGCAGACAAATAGCCCACCTCAGACAAAATCACTAAAGCCAGAGAAGCCAGGACAGCTCCGTGACAGCATGAAGGTGAAAAGGACCCTGAACACCAAGCATCCCTGCTAGAGGTCTGAGACTTGCGCCACAAGCTGACACATCGATTCTGAAAGGCTGTTGCTGAGCTGAGTATTCCAGGCCAGCTAATGAGCCAAGCCGAGACGTATAAAATCAGGCTAAGTAGTTCAGAAGTACACCGGTGTTGGCTGCTTATCAGCTCTAAAATAAAGGATGAATGTAGAGCAGTGAGTCCAATACACTCAGACATTTGCTTTGTGTGCACAACCCACCCATAAACAGCCAACAGGACACTAACAGCTGTTTATATGAAAGATGACAAACAGTAACCACAAGGGGGAGCAAGAACGTCTCTGTGCATAGCAGGGATTCTAAATAAAAAAACCAAAGCTTGTTCCTTGAACGCCTCAACTCAGCAAAAGCAAGTTTTAAAAAAGCCTTTGGTGTGTCAGAGAGAAAGCATTTATTACCCTTTGCTAGCGAAACAAGTCAACATAAACCTATAGGTTACCCAAAAGCACTAGGATGCCAAAGAAACTTGCATCTTCAGACAGTTTTCACCACAGCCTGGGCTGCTAATGCATGCAGAGCTTCTAATCATATAAAACTATTTTTTAAAAAGACAAAATATGGCTAAGAGAAGGAAATGCTGCTGTGCTCTTCCACCTGTGCCAAGGACCAGAAACTAGATTACCATGGAAACCCTGGCTCATGATAGCACCCTTGTACATCTTGAGATCTTTCATCCTCCCTGAAGCTCACAATCATACATTCAACTCTCTCACTTCACGCACTTCAAGCCTCCGGTGACGGGATAATAGAACAGATCCTAATTAAACAGCATTGCTCCTCTGTGCCCTGTTACCTTGCAAATCCAGAGAGAGCATCAACATTGAGCCTGCATATAAAAAGCTTTCAGTCTGAACCTGCCGGACCCCCTGACAGCGCTCAAAGGAGAATAAACTCAAGCATGTTAAGAGACGCTCAATAAAGAATTAGTAACCAACTCGCGCACTCGCACAGAATTAAGCAAGCAGAGAAACACGATGCACATTGTTTCTACAAACAGAAGGGCAGGCGGTCACGGCACGCATTACAGCAACTAATATATATATATATATATATATATAAAAAAAGCACTTGCAGTGAGGTTGTCTATATCCACACACACACAAGCAAAAACCACATTTGAACTGATAGCAAGTCACACTTAGAATTAAAAAAAGGAAAAATTCAGTCAGCATTTATTCACTCTAATGGAGCTCCAAACATGTATGCCTGACCTTGAAACGCAAAAGGTGATTTTTGGGATTTTTTGTTTGGGTCCCATGGACAAAAAAATGCAATGCAAGTTACAGAACTGACTTGGTGTGGTTATCAACGCTTCTATGTTTAACAGAAGAGATACATGCATGCAGGTTTGTAAGGTTGGTAAAGGATGACAGAATTTTCATTTATGGGTGGATATCTTTCTAAGTGGTCTGAACCTCGTGCAAATGAATGATGAAAGGATGCGTCTTGTTTACACATTCCTAAAACCATTCTGAAGATGGACTGTTATAAACATGTCAACCTCTCTATAACGCGTGACACTACAAAAATGACAATATCTTATAAAACAGAAGATTCCATTCCTTGACTGGCTATTTAAACACACAGCTGTGACCTCAATAGTCTGTGCATTGCCTGGCAACTATTCTGCTAAACACTGCAGAAGAACTGCATTGCTTGGAGGATTGTCGCTGTGTTTACATTCCAAAACATTGATAGCTGTAGGTAGAGATCATTAAAAAATAAAAATAAAAAGCTATAAGCTCCACAAAGCCAGTTTACACATTTGATTTTGGAGAAGCAACAGAGAGCGCAAACTGTAAAACACAGCTTTTTGGAGCTCATTAACTTTAGCACAACTGCAACCTCCAGCAACGTTCCATCAGTCCACGCAGAAGAAAAACTAAGTGTAGCACGAAGAAACAAAGCAGGAATTATGGGATGATGTGAAGGCTGAAGTGGAAAACTGCTCTAGAAAGGGTTAAAGGGATTTCAGGAGGACCGAAAATGCTTTGGCTGCACAAGCAAAAATAAAGATACCCTGTTAACAGTGCCCCGTATTGCGAAGAACTGCACAAAAACAGACTAAAAGTAGATTTTAGCTATTGATTTTGGTTCCAAAGTTGGCAAACACCAATACGCATGTCCTTCAGAGAACGAACTGCGCTGTCAGGCGCTGAGTACAAGAGCTAGCTTACGGCATTTCTCGAATCACAAATGTACATAATTTGGCAACATAAAACAGATCATGATTTGTGTCATTTCCAGAAATATTAAAAACATGCTTTCTAGAAAAAAAGGATAAAAATTAAAAATAAAAAAAACATAGGATTAAACAAAACCCTAATTAAAAACAGATTTTTTTAATAGGGCCACATGCCCAGTACCCTTCTCCAATGCTTCCGGTCACCCGCTCCCAGGGTGGGTGGTACATAGGGAAGTGAGCTCAGAGTGTGAGACGTAGTTGTAAATGCGTGACATGTTTGGTTAACACAGAAGAGCAGGAGCAGATATGTTTATCAGTGTCCTTGGAGTGACAAAACAAGGTGGGAGGCCAGTGAGAGGGGGCTCTTCATGTGGCTCACGTAACACCAGTGTGTGCATTATGTATGTGCAAGACCACCATCACGTCTGAAACGGAAACCTTTAAGCCAGTATAAACAAATAAGGATTGACTGACATTTTGAACAGTAGACATCAGTAACATTTAAACTGTTAACATTAGACGACTAACAATGTAGTTATAAGAGACCAGCTCAATGTTATATATTAGGTTACACATAAATGCATGTGTAAAGTGCTTGAGGGTGCAGAGCACCTTATGTCAAGGGTCAAATTCTTTCCTTGTTCTGAAATGAGAAGCCGGGGCATTGTGTTAATGAGCCATTTAAACATGTTTATGATCTAGTAAGCTGAACTATTCAGAAGATTTAGTTTGGCATTTACTGTTTTCCTGAACTCAGAATGGGCATCCTCCCAACAGAGCGAAAGAGGACAGTAACAGGAAGTCCACTGTGTTGGGCTTTATTCATAATTAATATGAATTAGATCTAAAAGAAAAGAAGAGTGCTCTGTACATGGTAATTTAATATCTGCAATAAAATCCACGATTTCTATGATGTATCGCACCTGCCAGTAGACACTGTGCCCCAGGAAAGAAATGAACCTCAAGAGATGAAAAATGACAGTGTATGCGCTCTCATCTGGTGTGTGTGTGTGTGTGCGTGTTGGGTGAGCCGTTTCAGACAGTGAGGTAAGCATTTTTGACACAAACACATTCCTCTCCATATGCATGCTCTTTCTTTTGGTCTCGATCTCCTTTTATTTGGTGGTAGTCGGATCCTCCTCTCACTAGCTTGTTGTTCTTTTCAGCTGTCCTGTTTGGCGCTCTGCTTAAGTGCTACTTACATGAACTGCATCTGTAAAAAAAACACACAAAGAGTTATAAATAAGCAAAACAGCACTGAATGGCTCAGTAATGACCGTGTGAATACAGCAGCACTGAACGTCTTGTAAATGGAGCATCTGTGAACTTGCCACAAGCAGGGAGCTCTGTTTTGTGTGTGTGTGTGTGTGTGTGTTAAAATATAATACCAGTGAAGTTTACTGATGAAATTTGAATTACGGTGAAATTTCATCACTCAATGCTACAGCAAAAATTAGTATTGCCATTTAAATGCTGCTTTTAAGAAGTTACAAATATAATACTAAAAAAACTTAAATAATATAACATTAATAACATAACAATCAATTGATTTAAAGATAAAAGAATAAGATAAAAGAACAGTGTTCTGTAATTAAATCGCATCGAACAATAAAATCTGATTGTAAATATATTTTTACATGAAATCTCCAAATTAATATTTTTATTAATACTACTGTTAATGGAACAGCACCGACCAAGGCCAGCATTACTTGTACTACCAGTATATTTACACTGATGCCTTATTAAACTTGTTTTTTCACTGCTGGGTAAAACAAATTAGCAATTTTATCCATTCATCATTACAGTTACAATTAAAAGCCAGGCCCACACTACAAATTAGCCCTTTTTTTACAATTACAGAACATTAAAACAATTACAATGAATTATAATTAAAGTGAAAAGTACACTATTAAACCTGTTTGAATGAGATCAGTTTATTTTTTAGAGCCATTATCTTTTTTCCCCCTATCACAATATATATTGCAGTAAAAAAAATATTACAAAGCAAGTTTTGTCCTTGTTTGGTGTATTACAGTAGTGTGGTATGGATTAAATGCATGCAAGGTCACTGTGTGTGATACAGGTGTGTGTACCTGGGCTCCAGGGATGGGGGTGAAAGGGTTAGTGGGTCTGAGAACAGGCTGGTTGTACAACATGGGCTGTTGGGTCATTACTGGAACCCCTCCCATCTGTCCCAGCTGAGGAGGGACCTAAATCCATCCAAACACAACATTCGCCATTATTTTCTTTTAGCTATTAACCATTTAATTCATCTCCACAATTACCGATGCAGCCACTGTAAGGTCACAATACTCACCATTCCATACACAGGCACTTGAGGTGTTGTCATGGGAAACGCCATGGGAGCAGGAGCCTAAAAGGGGTCGCAAATAAACCATCAGTGCACTGAATGATCAAACAATGCTTCACTGATCGAATGACCAATAGCACACTTACTGGTCAAACGCTACTGTACTCATTCAACAGCTGGTTCATTTAAAGAGCTTGTTTAATTACTCTCTTTTATACTCATGACAGGCCAGAAGTACTTAAACTCTCTTGCACTGATTTCTGAGCTGGTCCATTCAACACATGCAACACTGCACAACACAGAACCACATAACTCAAGGATCTGATACGTACCTAAGAGTAAAAATTTAACTGAACAATGAGTAAAATGCAAATCATCAGAACTGTCTTTTTCTGTATTTTACTGTTCATGGATGGACTTAACTTAGCAAAAGTCAGTGAAGACTGTTTCAAAACATGTCCATTTTAAATAAATTATTTTCTTTCAAACTGTTTTCAATGCTGATAACAACGAGAAACATTTTTTGAGCTGCAAGATCAGTATATTAAAGTGAATTCAGAAAAAAATCTAGCTTTGCCATTACGGGAATAAATCACATTTTAAAATATATTAAAATAGATATAGGTCATTTGTAATTAATATTACACAACATTACTGTTGCACTGTTGTTTGTTTGTTCTTTCTTTAAATTTAATCAGTGCAGCCTTTCAGGGACAAAAATAAAAAAATAAAATCTCGCTGACCTTAAACGTTTGAATGCTAGAATATGTCTGAAATAGATTTTCCTAAAATAATGACTTACCTGAGTAACTGTCACTCACTTTAAAGCCTAAAACGTTCTTTGACACTCTATTCTGAACATGGCAAGCACTGAATTGTTAGCACAAAGAAAGTACTCTGTTTTGAATCGTAAACAGGTTACGTAAAATGCAGCCCCCAAACGCACGCATTTGCACAAGTCTGGTTTGCAAGTCAAAGCTCCGAAAAGATGAATACATCGAATGCTACAGAAAGGGCATGAGAGACCAAACAAACATTCATATGTCACAGGGAAATCAACATATGACATTCTCTGTGTTTATCAGGAATAGAGGGGGTTTCGAAGTCAGAGGGCGTTGCAATAAGTTACAATAAAGGCCTTTTCACACAGAGTAGAAATTGTTAGCCCATTCACACAGTGTGAGAAAATTGCTTTTGGGTCATTCAACCTGGGACCATACAGAGTGAGTTACAGAGAAACATCAAACTATTGTTTTTAATTAGTCTCAAGAGTACATGAAACATAAAAAGCCACTGTTGTAAACAAGCTCAGCTAAAATAAATTTAGTATATCATATATAATGTATTTGTGTATAATGACCATATATTTATGTATGTATGTATGTATGTATGTATGCACATATACACACATACATATACATATACACACACATAATTCCCTATTATATATATGAATATATTATATATAACATTATCATTAGGTATGGATGCATAAAATCTGTACAATACTGCTTTAATTAATTTTTACATTTAATATATATATATTTTTTATTTCATTTTATTATTCAGTGTGGATTAAGTAAATTAAAGTTAATTAAAGAACATTAAATAAAACAAGACTTTTTTTGACTGATGAAATATTTTTATATTTTATTTTCATTTTCCAAGTAATTGACCATTTTCACCCACGATTCACCTGAATTTAATTAAAATTTAAAACATTGAACCAAATAGGTAAAGGTAGAAATCAGAAAATAAGGTGTGAGAATGAGAAAGTGAGGGAAATCTGTGGAAATAAGAGAGATGGTGTATAAAAGAGAATCGATCCTTCGTAACGATACTCAAGATAATAGAACTGTCAGTTATAGGAGGTACTTACATAACTAGCATAGAACATTCCAGTCTGCTGGGTTAAGCACAAGAAAGAAGATAGAGAGAAAGACAGAAACATACAGAGAAGATAGAGCGAGGAGAGTTGAAGACGTCAGACACAAAGAGAAACGGGCCAGAAAGATGCAGACCACAGAAAAGGTGGAGAGAGACAGAAAGAGAGACATTGAAGGTTAGTTATTCACAGACATCTGCTCTCTCTCAACCCAAGCGGTTCAGAGGTCAATCTACTCTGAAAGCCCTGAGAGAGAGACAAGAGAGGCCATAAACACATGTAAACAGTGAAAACTCCACTCCTTCCTGTCTCTAACACATCACCTGCCTGACCGGATCAATACACACCACTTGAGAACAAGAAACACTCACATTCATATTTCCTGAAGCTACACAATATAGCACAACAGCTAAGAAGATCTCCTCCCCTTGCTGAATTATAGTGTATGAAAGCTGGATATTTGGTGTAAACTGAGCTGTACAACAGATGGATTCCTTCAGGTTTGTGAGTGTAAGGGTATGTGGAGCGATGTTTGAATGCGAATGAGAATGTTTACATATGCAAGAATATCTGTATATATTAAGTAATGGATAAATGTACTGTTGTCCGGTCACAAGGCCCATTTATACTTTAAAGTTGTTTATTTTGCTATAATGACTGTTTATTACCCTGATTCAGTACAATACTGATAATAAATGGATATGAAATATTAAGTGTAAATTATTGTTATGTGTGAAGAAAGAGTCCAGAATCAAGTGTATTGAAAATAAAGTATTAATGCACCACAATTTACAGGTTTGGGGTCAGTAAGGTATTTTCTAAATAAATTCAATATTTCATTCAGCAACAACGCATTAATTTAATCGAAGATGACAGTAAAGACTTTTAAATCAATACAAATGCTTCGTTTAAAAAAAAAGTGTAAATATGACTGTTTCTATAAAAATACAAAATAAAAAGAACATTTAAAATAAAAACAAAAACAACAAATGTGAGTTGAGCAACAAATCAGGATATCAGAATGACTTCTGATAGATCATGTGACATTAAAGACTTAAGTACAATACATTTTCAGAAAACGGTTACAATGTAAAATGTACAAATATTTTACAGTATTATTGACTTTCTTGTATTTTTCATTAAATAAATGCAGTCTTGGTGACTTACTGACCCCAAAATTTTAAAAGGTAGTTCAAGTATATTTAGGTGCCTGTATATCAGTGTGTGTGTGTGTGCGCGCATGGGTGTGTTCTCACCATGTGTGGCACGGGCATGGCGGCAGGTGGCATGGCAGCAGGTGGCAAGGGGGCGGGGCTCCAGGCAGTGGTGCTGCTCATTGTCTTTGACTGCCAGTTAGTGCCACCGGTCAGCTTCTTTTCTCCAGGCTGAATCCACTGCATATCAGACCTGCATGCAAACACACGCAAAGAGAATCCAGACACTGCCTCTTTTTACAATCTGAAATTATTCTGATAATTAAATCTAAATCCTCACTTTTTGCCTGGTGTTCCCCCAAACTGCAGGTCTGAAAAGATATCGGAAAAAAGACACAGACTGTTAGAACAGCCTCACAGCAGCGCAATACTGGAAAACTTACAGCACTGGAGGCATCAGAGACTTATTCATTTCCCCTAAGCTGGGTTTAATTCATCTCTGTCCAGCACCCACACACAAAGTCGTATACGCCTTATTCAGCCCGCCGCTAGTAAACCAGCAACGTTAGCTATGGCTTGTTGTGTACCCGAATGTCGATCGTTTAGCCGTAATAAAGCAATAACACATCATTTCACATATTATGAACTTTATATCCTTCATCCGCCTAGACGGTTCAGTATATACTGACAGGAGATAATAATGACAGCGTTTACGGTGTAAAGTAAACTCACATGGAAGAAAAACTATGGCAAGGACATGAATGTCTTTATAACATAACAAAGACATACCACAGTAAAAGTGAAAAAACTCGAACTAGAATGTAGACTTAATTCTTTTTTTTTTTTTTTTTATGGAAAAGTGATTGTTTTTGGTTTTGTTTTCTTAGAGTTTATTTAGAAACATGAGCGTTTTATGTTTGTAAATATAAGTTTGTCTACCAAGACTAATAAAGCAAATATTTGATCAGGCTAACCTTCTCAAATAAACACATTTTGAGATATGGAATAGTACTTGTGCAATCACTTGCATGCTTAATAAGAGTGGAAAATTTAAACACACTTATTTTTCCTCATAAGGATAAGAGTCTAGCCTATCATTTGGAACTGCAAAGAATTTGCGTGCACTCACAATATCAACAAAACCTCTTTTTTAATAGGCTAAAGAATACAAACAAGGTGCTTTCTTTCTGAAGTCTTGATCTTGAGCAGGAACTAAATATTACAATAATAAAATCATACTATGTTGGTGAAGTTAATGTAAAAATAAAAAAGTCTGTGGCATTCAACTTGTCATTCTTAACATGAAAAACAGCAGTAAAAGTAGGCTTACATGTGTTTGAAACTCTAATTGATCGATTTCATGAGACATTCGTTTGTATTCAATTTTATTTGAAAAAATGAAATCAATTTTATTTTCGATATGCATTCGAATGTTTATTATTAAGCATTCATTACTAAGTGTCATTCCTATATGACAGCGTGGCAGTTTGCGCTGGCTCGCTGAAAAAAGGCATACAAGCAAGTCATTTTGAAACATCGAGACAAATAAAATAAAGAAAAAAAAAGTTGAAATTACTGAGCAGTGAGTGTACACTCGAGACAGTGGAGCTTAAGAGGATGAAGTCTACACAGCCATGTCTTGTTGTTGTGATTTCCTGTTTACCCTCATAGCCTCATTTTCAAATCAAAATGGCAAATGGCTGAATAAGGCGTATAGCACTATACATAGGCTGCTGTTCAGTAGAGTAGCACAAACGCAATTTGAAGGTCAGGGACTTATGACCAAGTAAATAAAGAAAGCCAAACAAACAGACCAATAATGCTGTGCGGAAGAGAGACTCACTGCCTACAAGGTTGGCCAGGGATGAATCCAGGTCATTGGCCAACAGTTTACTGCCTGTATGAGGAGCCATGACCGGCGCCTGAGTGTGAACCGTCACCGTGGGCTTCAACAAGTCTCCTAATGCATCATAACCTGAGAAAAAGGACAGAGAAACCCAAATTATTTCACTGATTTAATATTACGAGAGTGATAAAGCACTTGTTTTTGCCGCTGCAGACTGACTCCTAACCAGAAGCGACACGTCAAGCAAACCAGCAGTAAAGGTTTTCTATTTCTACAGTAAATTTGACCAAACCAAATCCGTTTCTGGGTGTTGGTCATGGTTGTTAAGGTCAGCTGAAAGAAAGTTGAATTTTTACAGATTAATACTCTGTAATAGCCAATGCTAATTGAGTTATCGGGTCAGTGCAATATCTCAATATGTACACTGTGTGTTAAACATCAAAAACACTGGATGTAAAGCAATGGATGTAACAGTGTCACATTGTGCAGCCGTTATGCTTTTAATGTGGACACACAAATTGCTTGTCGCTGGAAACTTGTCGCATCGGGCCTGGTTAGGGTATAAGTGTTATAGAGCAGAGAGATATCAGTGAGACAAGAGAAAGCGTGCTGCAGTCCTGCTGATGTTTATAATGATGCAAGCAGCGGGGATGAGCCTCTGTGAGGCCACTCACGGCATGACAAAAGACCCACAGAGATCTAGACCAGAACATTAGGTCAGGACGGGAGGAACCACCCTGAGTTCTAAGAGGAAATAACACGGCAGGGCTCCTTAAATTAACCGGAAATCTATGCCACCCCCTTTTTTCTTATACTTACTATACTATTGCATCTTTTTTATTTTCTTAATACCTCTTATTGTGGATGATTAATCGGTGCATGTTATTTCAAAGAGGAAAAATGCCTTTGAAATCTTTAAATAAATCTTAAAAACTTTTTTTCTTATTTACTGTAGGCCACACAGGCTACTGATTAAATGTTAACCAACAGCTATTTAGATAATATTGCAGACAAAATCTTTCTACAATCATTCCAACATAAAAAAAGCAAATGCTTAAATGCTTAAATAAATATAAAATAAATAAAATAAAATAAAATAAATAATTAAATATATATATATATATATACCTTATGTATCTTGAACTTTTTGTTTAATTTTTTTTTTTGCCCTGAATTGCTCTCTATTTGCTTGAATATATATCCCATTACAAAAGTAAAATGTGTTGTAAATCAAGGTAGTTGTTGTCAAGTAAAACTTTTTAAACTAAAATAAATCTGAAATAAAAAAAGTTATGCTTAATTATTAAAAGTATTAATTTAAATAAAATATAGAAAATAAATGTATAAACTCAAACTAATAATAATGAAAAATCTACATGAAACTACAAAACCTAAAATAAAGTTAAAAATTACAAAAAAAACTGAAGCTACTAAATTAAAGGCCAATTCAAAATACTAATACTATATATCTAGAAACAGTATATATAAAAACCAAAAACAACACTGTTGTGAATGCAATTTAAATGTTTACTTTCAAATGGTAAAAAAAGAGGTAATTTTGCTAATTCTTTTAGTAAATGAGAGAAAGCAGGAAAAAGAGGCAGTCCGCTGACACATGCCATATTTATACACTTCGACTTCCTGCTTTGCCAGCAAGAACAAGGAGGCCAAGACAAAAACAAAAAAAACGGTACACTCACCACATCACATCAGCCATAAAAAAAAATGAAGAATAGGGGCAGACAGAGAGTGAATGAACTGGTGAGTGGAAATGTGTGCGTCTCTTCTGTGTTCAGATAAGGAGTGTGGCGACAGACGATTAACAGATGGAGAAAAACGCCAGTCAGCACCAAGCCTCCACACACACACACACACACACACACACACGAAAGTAGATGGATGAAGGGATGATAACAGACTGTCCACAACCACAAAGCAGTGAAGTGAGTAAGTGGAGAGAAAAAAAATTAAATAAAAAAAAAAAAGCATGAGCGATTCCCTAAAGAACATTCCCAATCTCTCCAGAACCGAGTCATACAGCAGGTGCTGCAGCCGTTTGTTACAGCGTTCCAGCAGCAAAGCTCCACAAATTCACCATACAGCAAAACCAGCAGAAGAGGTTTATTTTAGGGTGAAGGTTACTTAGTTTTGCAGTTATTAAGCACCACGGCAAGGGTCAAACCTTCAGAGATTAATAAGCGCAGTTATTATTAAATCACACGTATGAAGCATTTTACCAGCTGATGGCTTCACATCACTATTGGAAGCTTTAGTCCCAAATACAGCATCAAAATCTACATTCATGGTGGGCATGGAAGCCATGGGATGAAGAGAGCTGCTTTCTAGACCTGAGAGTAACACACACATACAAAACATGTAAAGATGGAAAAATGGCACACAACACATTATACTTGTTGTGCTGAGAAAATCAAAACCATGAAAGTGTCCTCTTCTTGTAACCGATGAATTCTAATGACTTTTGCAGTTGTTCATTGGATCAGGTTTGAGTGCATAACAGTGACGCACCGAAATCATATCATTTCAAATTTAAGTTCAAATGACCAAACCTTGTACAGCCCGCATGTGTGTCTCATTTGTGCAGGAGGAAGTAAGATTTTTTTTTTATTGTAATATTGTTATTGTAATACTTTATTTTAATACTTTACTACAGTAAAGATATTAATGACATGTTACAAAAAATTCCATTTCAAATAATTCATGCTTTAAACTTACTATACTTCAAATAAATCTAAATTTGGAATGGAAACCTTTTTTCTTGATGAAGTTAAAACCCTTTAGATCAAATACAATATGATGAGCTAAACAACAGCAATATAAAAATGTTAAATGTTCATCATGTGACAAGTGTCACAATGTCAAAATCACAATATTGCTTTTTTTTGCTGCCCAGTTAAAGCTGGACCATTTTACATGCATACTTTTTCCTCTACAATAAAGCAGGTGCGTAGCCAGTAATGGGCCAGGGCGGCACTGGCCCGCCCACATTACTCTCTGGCCCACCCAGGCAAGTTTGATCAAA
>JAUCMT010000134.1:578714-598225 GCA_032357475.1 Enteromius thamalakanensis
TTTTTCTAGGAAAAAATATAGGCCCGCTCACTTTTTCAATGGCCCGCCCATAATACAATTTCTGCCTACGCCACTGCAATAAAGTTCCTGATAACAGTTGCCATCCATCTGAAAATGCCATTAAATGCGTTTTTGTCTAAAAATGTCATTAAACAGCATTTTCAGCTGAAGAGCTTGAAATGGCCTAAATTTGGGTGGATTCTTATTATTATTCCAGGATTTCTTATATAAATAACAATTTACAGCTTAAATCTGTGCCTGTGGCTCTTTCTCACTACTCTGCTCATTACTCAGCAGTATCTTTTTTTTTTAAGGCACCTCATCCTTCCATGTATGCGGGCCTCTGGAGACCCGAGACTCGCTGCACGTCTGGCTAGCCCTTGGCGCACCTGCCCACTAGCTGTAAAGCGCACGCTCCAAGTGCATGCTGTGACCTACAAATCCTGGCATAGTTAAGAGTCTGGCAGTGTGTCTACACTCTGCACCTTGTGTCCTCAATTCACACTAGCCCAGCAGATGTGCTGAACTGCTGAAAATGAACCTTTGACACTCAGCACAGCTCCCAACCAGAGCGATAATCCCTTGGTGGAAAAGCACCCAAATCTGTCACGCTTCGGCATATCTAGAAAACATTGTTCTAAACCTACAACAGGATGGATGGATGGATATGGAGAACAAACACAACCGAACATTGGGTGAGTTGCAAAACCTAGCATGGGTCCGTTTTTGGAGGCATCATTGATGCCTTAAAATGCTGCGTATGGCCCAATAATCTATATACCATTATCTCACCAAACTGTGAACCCCAAGGGCTGATGATAGTAGCTTTTGGGACAGGGCTTACAAACAGCTTGTAAGGATTTGAAACACTTTAATGAACTCGCAAGTGAACGAACACATAATTAGATGAACATTTACTGCAAGTTAAGGATTGATCTGTTCTAATGATTTTTTAGGGACTGAATTAAAGGTCAGTGATCTAAAATGGTAAAGCAATGGATGAAGCATTAGTGATCGAGTGTATGTGTGTGGGTGGAGTGGGCCGCACCTCCCCAGGCACTGCTGGCGGTGGAGATAGGAGTGCTCTGCACAGCAGGAACGAAGGCAGGCTGGAGGTCAAACAAGTCACTGTTGAGGTTTGGCATGCTGTAGAAAAGAGAAAGAGTTTAGTACATTTAAAATTCTACCATACAGGTCTTGTAAACAGTAAAAATTTTTTTTTTTTTAACATTTAAATGACTTTCACTAAAACAAATGTTAAAATGTGTGCTGGGCAATGATTAAAGTTATATCAAATATATGTATATATTATATTAATATAAATACTTAATTTATATGTACACATAATAAATATACATATACATTATTTAAACCAAACCCCTTCTTTTGGATGTAATTACTTGTTGCCCAGAACTAATGCAGCATTGTTGAGCATAAGAGTACTACTTTTTAAAAACATTTTAAAACAAATCTTACTAGGTGTAAAACTTAAATATTTATAGCACATACACAGTGCACTTGTTTACGAAATAAAAAAACTAGATAATTTTACAATGCATGGAAGAACTAAGTGAAAAGCAGCTGAACTGTGCTTTCAAGTTGCTCTACCAGGTCAAGTGGCTTCATCAACTCGAGAAAGTGAGCGAATCCAGACAGCAGCAGGTATAAACGTGCCTGTCTTTTCTCTGTAGACATCGATATCTAGTACTCTTTCACACATAGTGTATAGCACAGTCTAAATGTCCTGTTTTTCAGTCTTGTGTGTTCTTTACTGGCTTTGAAGAATATGAAAAGGAATCGGAAAAAGAGTGGCTCGGTTTTTCCTTTAAAAAGTGTCTAAGTGAACTCTTTATCACTGTCAATAAAGGCTGTATTTAGAGATACTAGTGAGCCCACAGCCTAGGGTCTTTTTACATCATCTGAGTTCTTAAAGATAGTATAAATGTTCATTCTCACCAATGACACATTTGGATTATATCAATGAGCAGCTTCAGATTCAAAAGTACAAAAGCCTCAAAGAGCCATTAAAAGCTAGACGGGTTGAAGAGATTCTGTCCATTCACTTCTTACATCAATCGACCTGTTGTAGGAGTTGCATCAACAGCAAGGCAACCACCATGAGATTCATGATGACTACAGGGTTTTAAACCAGCAAACAGCCCAACAGATGTCAAACACGTCAAAGTAATTCTACCAGACATCTATTAAATTAATATTAATGTTCCAATACTGTTCAGGTTATAAGCTCACAGACCACAGCACCTGCATGAGAGGAATTAACTGTCCATATCAGCAGATGCCAATAGTAAATATTCAACATTCAAAAGGAGAAACCGAAATTAAGATATACGAGATAAACACAAAATGTAAACAAAGCAGTGCTTGCTGACCATTTTGAACATCAGTAACGTTGAGCACTGACTGATCATTTTAAGTGGCTCATGTTGAATGTGAATGAAAACATTCACATATTAGAATGATTGGGAAAGATCATGTAACAGCCTTCTGCACCGCCTTCATTTACACGCTTGTTTTCTACACTTTCGCTTTAATTCTCCAGCACTGACTCAGAACTAACACAGAACTGAACATCCAATCAGAGTTCTCACGGATGGTCTCAACGCCAATTCAAGATGGTCAATCGGGTAAGCTGCCACCCACATCGGCTTGATGTGCCCGGGCCTGAAGAAGTACATTAACTCCATCAAATGCACCCGCACTTTTAAGCATAGTGGTTTAAAACAACTTATTTTAAGCTGTTGAAAAGCAATCAGCAGCAAAAGAGAACTAATTTCACTATAAATCAGTAAGTCAGAGAGGCATATGCACATGAAGATAGTGCTCAAAGAGTACAGGAGTAATTAACAGATTTATTTTTGTCAGACTTGTTTTATAGGCCTTGAATGGTTAAATACACTTGTGTTAAAATGTCTGTATTTGCAAGTATCTTCGTTGAACAGTAATTTAAGACTTAAGTGAAAGCTGAAAAAGAACACGTGTAACAGTATATTGGATCTGGGTAGCTCTTAAATTGACAGCTAAACAACTTTTGTGACACTAATAAAAAAATAAAAAAATAAATTACTTACACAGTGAAGAATATGCTGTTTTTATACTTTGGTTTTACTTTATACAATGTACATAGCATTTATTATTTGTTTGTTCTTTTTCTTAAATCCCTTCATGTCTTTACTAGGCCTTTTTTTTCCTCAATACAATATGTACTGTGGTCATGTACAGCATGCTAGTGACCTGTTTGTTGAGGGTGGGCTTGTGGTGTTTGTGAACAGGTCCATGCCCGCAGTGTGGTTGTTGGCACTACCCATAGACTGTGTGCTGGGAGAGGCAGAGGGGGTATGCATGCTGATCTCCTTCAGACGCTGGTTCTATACAATCACAAAACACAGGAAGAAAACATTCAGAGAGAACATGAAGAATTTAAAGACTCGGCTGCTCGACTCATTCCTTCTGCGTTGGTCACTGTAGAGACTATTTCCTTCAGCTGAGCTCTGTGAAATCAGACAGATTACAGCCGCTCAGGCAGCTGAAGTACTAGTCAGCTGCAGCTCAGATCTACTGTCTGTGTGTGTGTGTGTGTGTGTGTGTGTGTCTTGTGGGTGTACTGTAGAACAGATTGCTCAAGTCAGAGATCATCTCCCAGGTCACACTTCCTTGGACAGGAACTAGCAACAACTACTTGAGCAGCCTAGACTGACCATATGAAAAAAACAAGAAAAATCAATAAATCCTCAGCATGTAGAGCTATTTCAATCTAAGCAACTCACTAGAGCAAAACTACTTGACACTAGACCAACCAAAACTGAAAGTCAAGTATAGCCACTGTGCAGTGTAATGACTTGTCTTACTTCTGAGCAGATCATGATCCTGTGACATCGGTACTTTGACTGTAAATTTGCTCTGAGCTTAAGTAACTTAATGTGTGTTAGCCATCTTCCCAAGCTTGTAAAGAAAAGCACAGTCAAATCAGTTGTTGTCAACAAAAGAAAAGCCACAAGAGCTACCTGTGGATTTATGCCAAAATAAATCCTTGATGAATTAACATCTAAACGTGAATCAAGACGGGCATATTCACTAGTCATTAAGATTTTCCAATTGAACTGCAAAGCTACAATGCTTTTTTTATTCTTTACAGTGAAACATTACAATAACAAAACAATTAAAATGTATAAAGTTTTATTTTTATTTAGCAATAAGATAATTAAAGATAAACAGAAAATGTTTTAGCCTAACAAGAACAGTAATTATTGTGTATCATTATTTTTAGATATAATTATTATATTATTAAATGTAATCAATATCATCATTATTATCATACTGATAGATTAAACAACCTTTTAGGACATTGTGCTGTCCTATATACCTAACACTGTTATTTTCTTTAAATCACATTTTACATTTCTAATCAGAAAAATTAGATTTTTTTTTTTTCTTAAATTGTGCAGCCCTAGATTCGAAAGAGAGAGGAAGAAAGTTGCGACATGGCAAGGTTTTATGCCCCTTGCAACAAGAAAATGGGGGAAGAAAAGAAAACACAGAAAGGAGAACATGATAGCTCTCTAAAACTCTGGAGTGATGAGAACACAATCACAAAGAAACACCAGTTCAATTGAACACAAACTTATCTAAACATGGACTGTGTAAATACTTTGATGTTGGACTTTGAAATTGCCTGGAATGTTTGAACTATTCAGATATGAAGCCATGGTGCATACCAGTGATGTTCCTGTCACTCGCTTTGTCTGTGTGTGTGTGTGTCCCACAAGGTATGAGAGTACATCCTGATGGGACAGAGAGGTTTGATTAACCCCCTGACCACTTACTGCTGCAGGCTAATGATTGAAGGTACAAGGGCGTATTGTGTAAACACACATACACTTCCATGTATTGAACAAAATGTTCCCAGAACAGCGGCTTCAATTCTGCCAAATCTCAGTTGCACCAAACTTCTCTGGGTGGAGCTTGGATAGGCCATGTACTCTTTATTCTCTACCCAGAACAAGCTAACATCACTTCCTGTCCACACTTCAAACGTAATTCGCAATAAGAACATGTTGATTCATGAGATAGATTGTAACCCACCTTGAGAGCTTGCAGACGGGCTTGCTCTTCCTCCAGGGCCTGTTGTTTTTCCTTTTCGTCCATCCTGCTGGATGAGAAGGAGAAGGACATGCCCGTGTTGGACAAGGAAGACACCGCATTGGACAGAGTGTTGGCTCTACAGAGAAAAACACATATACGCACAGAAAGTGAGATTTCCCTGTCAGTTCTTTATTTAGGACTAAAAAAGTCATATCTAACAGTATGTGGCTATATATAAATCCTTGCTAATGGTTTGTTGCTGCTGTATCGAGCGCTTCAACATATGGCTTGTGAAGTAAAGTGCCGTTAAGAGGATTTATACAGCACATACAGGAACTTGCACTTGACTTTTTTTGTTCTTCAAAGCAATAAAAAAGGTTGATGTAACAAAAAATAAAACGCACACTCACTTGAGATGAATGAGATTCATTAGCCTTATATTACTATAATTTTATAATTTTAATTAATATTAACATAAACAAATGTCAGTGAATGTTAGAATTAACAGATCAATGTTTTTTGTGTTAAAACGTTTTTATTTGGAATTTCAGCAAGAGATCTTTTCTCATTTTACAAATGCAAAAGCTAACAAAAATATGAAGACCCACAAAAAGATTCAAATAAATAAATAACTTTTTTCTTGATATATCTGTTCAGAGCCGTTACTTTTCCCTTGCTGATGGAAATTAGCCATTCACTGATTAATATTGCAAACATAGACTATCAACTACTTTGGCATTTGCCTGTGTATACAATATCCCATGAGCTCTATGTAAGATGCATTGATCAATATTTATACGTGAATAAAAGCCTGAATTAAATGTGTTTTTCAGATGACTTCAAATAAACCCCTCAATTTACATGGATTTATTTTCACAGATATTTGTCCAAACATTGGTTTACAGTGTGATGCTGCATGTTTTTATGCATGTGGAATTCCGTACCTGTTGTCAGCAGAGAGCTCCTTGGTTTTCTTTCCCTCCAGAGAGGCCAGGTGCTGTTCAAGAGCCTCCAGGAGACTGCTGGGAGCCTGCAGGAGGAAGAAAAGGGTCAACAACTCAATGAGAACATACAGATCTAGTTTAAAGAATCCACTCTCACACGGTCAAACACACTTACACACACTCACCCACTCGATCTACCCAAGTTTCAGCAAATAATAACAGGAGCATGCTTTAAGCTTTTAGTAAGAGGCGTACAGGCAAAGGATAAACAAGCACAATAAACAAGAGAGAGGAAGAGTACGAATTCGAAAGAGGAGGAAGCGACATGCACACTGGAAGATACAAACCTCAAACGCATGATAAACCAATGAGGTCACTGATATAACTTATTATTGGACCGTGGCATTCGTGGCAACTCTTTACACTGGCTTTTGAAACTAGTACTTTAAGGTTTCGGTGAGAATTTGTGTCGAGTTGCAAATCTAGCTAAAACCTTCCCCTGAGCTCTTTATAGTGATCTAGGATTTGTTCCTTTTAAAAAAGAATTATCTTAACAATTACAAGAGAAAACATAACACAGGTCCTAGATCAGCAAACACAGGATGTGTATGTTAGCACCTAAGAGCACACACACCTCATGCTGCTTTATTCAAATGAGAGCAAATGTTAGCATAAGCTCAGAGCGCTCAGGGTTGGTGAAAAGAGCAGGTGCCTTGTGCCAAGTTTCCAGCACAGACAACCCGTGTATAAATTGCTCTTATGGACTAAGGTTAAGGTAAGCTCTTCGACTGAGCCTAGCTGGCAGCGCGGGCCAACATGTCTGGATCTGATCTAGGTTGGCTTTTTCTCCACATCGCTGAGAGGGCAGATTGGGTCTAATCCATTCCACCGAAAACAGAAGCCAAAAGAGAGAGAGAAAAAAACACAACACACATATGCAGCAGTCTACAATTCAAATAGGACTAAAATCGACCATTTCGGCTAAGCGAGAAAATTTATTACTTCCACAGAAGTGAAATAAAAAAGAAAGATGAAAGTGTAACAGCTTTTAATTTGCTTCCTTCCTGTCTGATTTGATTTCCTCGGAGAAGACACAGCACGAACAGGCTTTTGATTAAACGGTTACATTATAGATGTGTGCTCGGCTACGCAAAGGACAAAGTGAGGATACATGAATACTTCATCACAATCCTAAAAACGTAGGGCAGTTTTCTCATGTAAAGGAGAAACGGGGCATTGGGTAAATCATATAGCTCTCACAAGAGCTCCACCTTCTTCCACTTCGATGGTCAGGGGGTTTGCAAGTATGAAGCCGTCATGCAACGCAGACGGAGATTTGCTTTTATGCTGATCTGAGCTAGCGATTTGATCAAACTATAAAGAGACAACTGCACATCTGGTCTCAGATCAGCAGAAATAGCAATGTACAGCCATGCCTGTAAAAGTGACGGGGAAAGGAATGGCAGATTGGGACACATTCAATCAGTTAGCCTGGTTTAAAAAGGAATGAATCCGCTGATGCAGTCAGAAAGAAACTAGGGCTGGGAGATACAGCTAAAACAACTACCTCAGTATTTGATTTTGATGAATTCAGACTTTTCATTTTTGATAAACACGTACAGTTTGTATTGCACTAAAATGGTTTTTAAATTTAAGGAATGTTACAAAAAAAAAAAAAAAAGCATGTTTTTAAGAATTTTTTATATTAAATAAACGGATTAATACTTACATAATTATGTCAAACAATTAAATATAATATTTTTATATTATTTATTTATAAATAAAACAAAAATATTGCTGTTTTCATTTCAATGGTACTATACTACGGAGCCCCTTAAGTGACATGGTGGTGGGAATATTCTGTGCGAGTGGAAAAAAATCAGGGGTAGAAGGAAAAATATATATTTTATTTTCATCTTTTGCGTTCCCTTACAAAGCTTTTTGCATTTCACCTAGGATTTTTGCGTTCCCTTGCAAAACTTTTAGTCTCGCATGAATCAAGAACACACACATTTTGTGAGAGAATGCATGATGTTAGCAAAAGGACGCAAACATCTTTGCTAAGGAACGCAAAAAGTTTGCAAGAATCCAAAAAAGAACCTGCAAAAAAAAAAATCCTTCCGCCCTGAATTTCTTTCCACCCACCCCGCATTTTTTCCTCCACCATGCCCCTTAACGGACTCCGTACTATACAGAACAATTCAACAATATATTATTAAATTATAATAATTCATTACATTATTTAAAAAAAAAAACATTAATAATTTTTATGTTTCTGTGTATAATGAGAAATTTGTGGCCCTGGTCTTTATGTCGCTGGTATTTGATATATTTGTATCAATAGGCAAAAATACATTGTATGGGTAAAAAAAAAAATATATAATTTTCTTTTATGCCAAAAATCATTAGGATATTAAGAGAAGATTATGTATTGCTAAAAACTTCATTTGGACAACTTAATGCTAATTTTCTCAGTATTAAGATTTTTTGCACCCTCAAATAGTTGCATCTCGGTCAAATATTGTCTTAAACCACACATAAATGGAAAGCTTACTTGATCAGCTTTAAGATTATTCTTGATTAAATTTGACACTTATGACATGTCATGTTTCAGTCCATTGTTTAAATAGCGAATATAATTTTTAAATATTAAATCATTTCTGCACTCACAGTAGAGTAGAATATTGGCACAGGTTTATAATAAATTGGATGGGCAAATAAAAAGTATTGCAGCATTAACAATGTTGGCTTATTTTCTAAAAAGAAATGAATATGTTTGTAAATATTTGATATATCACCCAGCACTAGTAGTAGCACAGTTATGTCAAATACAAGCAGTGCATATAACCCACCACCTACAAGGTAAGATCCTCTAGTTGTCTGAAAGGAACAATAAAAAAATGTGTTACCGCAGGGGGAATAGACCTCATTAAATATAGTGTGTTAACCCCACTCTGTAATGTCAACACTTAAAAAAAGACATCAAATTTGAACTGTGCCTAGTGCAACTCCACAAAGTCATACTGAAACAGTGTGATCATCACTAAACACACATTTGAGAGGGAACTAAACAGAGAAAGGGAGTGTTTGGTAACATCTGTCAAGTCACAAGTCAAGTCACTTTTTAATCTAAAAAGGAGAGAGGACAGGAAACAGAACCTCTACAAACAGTGGGCATGGGTACAAAAACAACACGCAAGACAACAAGAGAATAGACAAGGACAGGTGAAACACAGAGAAAAGAAGGAAGGGAGAGCTGTGTTACGATGGGCGACAGCAGAAGCGTAGTCCGGAATTATAGGAGAAACAAAAAGTGGAGATGAAATGTACACTGACCTGAGTGAGATCTGGGATGTCACCCTGATCAATCCCAACTTGCTGTGTCATAAACAAAACAAAACAAAAAAGGTAAACAAACAAACAAACGAGGGGAGTGGGGAGGAATCAGAAAAAGAACAAACAAAAAAAGATCATTACCTCATGCAGTGACTAAAAATGAAAGAAATAAACAATAATAAATGTGTGGCATGCCGAGAGCCACGGAGGACCAATGGGAACGGACATTGATAATGTCTCAATGGGACTGTGAGGTGTGCAGTGGTTAACATTGAAAAACAATTTTTACAATGATGACTTTTAAATGAGAACCGGTGGGGGTAAAATAAATAAAAATTAGACAAGAATCTCACATGGTGATGGACAATGTTCTCATTGAAACTCATTGTCAAATTGAATCCCTCAGAAGAGAAGCCGGTCTGGAAATACTACCAGACAGTCTAACGCCTGGCTGGATGGACTGAGAGGGGAAGTGAGAGACAGGAAGAGGCAGCACGGGAATTCATCAGTGTCAGAGAGAGAGGAGGGAGTGAGAGTCCTGTTAGCACCAAACAGATCTACATTTGGGCCAGGAGCAGCGAGAGACTTTAAATGTCTCACACCATGTGAATACACAGTAGGAACGGCAGCCATCAACGGCCACAGCAGGGATAACAGGAGAGAAACAGCTCAATCCACACTGTATAAAGCAGTCTTAGTGGAGTACACTCTCTCTGCAGGGTTCCCACACTTTAGACCTACTGTATAAGTTTACATGGATTTTCCAGAGCTTATCCAGTCATTTATGAGTATTGGATAAAGATTAGTTTAAAATCATTGTGGAGATTGCTGGGGGTTAATTTTCACATGTACAGTGCCGTTCAAAAATATGGGATCAGTAAGACTTGATACCATATTAAAGATGAATATTACATTCTGCAGTGTTACATGATTCTTCAGAAATCATTCTAATATATGCTGATTTGATGCTCAAAAAATACTTTATCAATGTTGGAAGCATTTGCGCATCTTAAAAAAAAAAAAAAGATGAATTAAAAATTCAAATTAATTTTTGGAGGGGAAATCTTATAAACTTGTATATAAAAGGTAAAATGGACAGCATTTATTTGACATAAAACTGATTTCTATAGCAATAATTTGCTAATAAAAATTTTGTATACCTTTAGAATAAATTTACTGTCACTTTTGATAATTTGATGCATAATTGTTTAATAAAAGTATTAATTATATGAAGAAAAAAAAAATCTTACTAACCCCTAACTTCTGAGCGCCAGTGTATATCAGATAATAAGTTAATAAACTTCAACAATTGTACTTGATGTACAAATGTACACAATGAGACCCTCACTCAACTGATGTTATGCTGATTTCAACCTTTTTTTTCAATTGTGAAATTTTAGGAGCTGTTAGAAACCAAAACAGAGGTCAGTTCAATCTAGACTTAAAGGATGACACTTACTGAAATCTGAATGCTTTTTGGCAGGATAGGCACATATATGTTCATGGACACATTCCATTAGGACTGTGCAATGCATTGCCAGAACACTACATATACGGCATCCGTGCACACATCAGTTTAGTGAATATGAATACAAGAGCGTTGTAGGACAGACGATAGACAGAGAGAGAGAGAAATTGTGGGAGTGCTGGGATCCTTGAACAGCCTGTCTAATCTCAGACCTGTCGTGTCAAAAATGTTTGAGTGTGCACACATTGCGATGGTACCTCAGCCACTTTAAGAAACTCTGATAGCTTGGTCATCCTGTATAGAAACTTCTTATAGATATCCAGGGCATCTTTACACTGGTTTTTCTTCATATCGAAGTATTTCTCTGAAACAGGAGGACAAAAAAAGAGAGAGACAGAGGGAGAGCAGAACGATTAGCAGAGCAACTCAAACAGATAAAGACTGCAATTACCCATCAGTGGACTGTCAAAACACTCTGGGCTGTCTGACAGAGACAGGGGCATATAAAAGCTGTTGTTATGGCTCTCTCAAGGACACTCTAATGCATTTTCAGACCATCAACCTAAATGGGCATGTGTTACAACATACCTGTTTTTAAAACAACAAAATCATGGGAAAATGAGTTAACAACTGACTGATTAGAGCTCAAACTGTGTAAAAGATAGCAATAACTGAAGATGAATTAAAGCCTCGTTTTTGCTAGATTAGTAAGGAGGTCACACACTGGGTGCAAAGCACATCGTCAGGTCAGGAAGACGAGACAAAGCACAAGTATTGCACTGAGTGTTGTTCTGAATATCTAAATTGCTCCTGAGGTTCGAGAACAAAACTTGCTTAGGTAATATTTGTTTGCTGCGTATAACTTCGCTTCATGCTAGAAAAATTCAGGGCAAGAAACGTGCAAATAACACAACAAATAAAAATGAAAAAAAATTTATAAAATGATAATCTTTCATTAATCCAAAATATATCTGGCCTCATTTTTAAATGGGGCTGTTTGTATAAAAGTATTTCATACTAGTAATTAATGTATAGCCTACAAGAAGTCCCAGCTCTTGCAGTTCAACTGCAGTGTTCTTAGCTTTAGGGGTTACGTCTTACTGCTTTCTGAGCAGAGTGTGAGTAGAACGCTCTCCAGAGTGAAAGGGAGTGGATTACTCTTACCCAGCAGGTTGATAACGCCCTCATTATAGGCAGCAAACAGACGGATGGAGTCTTTGAAGAGCAGCATGAAGGCAGCGTTGATCACTCCGTTAGTCAGCTCATTAGGGTTAGCCTACGGACACACACCCACACATCCACAGGAGAGAGTACACATCATGCCAAATAGCTCGGACTGAATCAACATCAATGTTGTTCTATTAAAATAGGGTTTTTCAACCTTGGGCTTCAGGGTCATTTGATTTTAAGGGAACTGGTTATCACTTCAATTGCTGGCACAATCAAATGATCTGTATTATAAACCAACACATTTATCCAAGCTGAGTGGAAAATTACTAGAACTAAGGAACTTTGAAAACTGAAAATGTTCTTGAATTTCAGCAACCAGGTTGATTTTTTTGTTTAAATAAATACAGACTTCCATTTAAAGGTCTGGGGTCAGTAAATTAAAACTTATTTACCAAGGATGCATTACATTTATCAGAAGTCACAATAAAGTTACTTATAATGTGACATAAGATTCAGATCTCATATAAGTGATGTTTATTTGCATTTTCAATTCTTCATGAGTAACATGAAAAAAAATGTCATGGTTGGCACAAAAATATCACAACACAATTTTAAAATGATTTCTGATAATGTCAAAGACTAAAGTTATTTACTGCTTAAAACACGTTAATGCAATTTGAATAAATTAATTGTAAACAATAGTTCAAGACTAAAGTTTTTACTGCATTTTTGATCAACAATGCATTCAAGAGTTATTTCAAAATTATTAAACAAATTTGCCCAACCACAAACCTATAGCATGTTTTTATAGGAGATTATAAAGCATATAAGATGTAAGTGCCAGATAAAAAAAATTGACAAGAAAAAGAGAGCAAGGGAGGAGAAAAACAATTAAATAAAAATAAATCAATCAATCTTTATTTGAATCATTGGGTTTTAAAGCATGTTCTCCATCACAAACCTGGAAATCCAGCAGCGCGTCCAGCTGGTTTTGAATGATAGGCAATGTTTTGATCAGCTTCTCTGTGTTCATGGTGCGCATGACTCCATCAATACTGCACCACAAACAGATAAACAAACAATCAGAACTTGTCATTTTCTCGCAATCTTAATTAGCAGTGTAAAAAAAAAAAAAAAAATCAGCTATTTAATCAGCTTTTAAAAACAACTTAATTATCGGAGTAATGAGCTAGCCTGATTAGATTTTGTCCTGCTGAGACAATGTGTTTGTACACAATCTTGACTCTAGGCAGGCAACATTACAGAGGCAGAACTGAGGTTTACCCACCCTCTCTTCATCTTGGTGAAGTCCACAGCCACCAGCCTATAGGAAAGGGCCTTCTCATTGAGATATCTGCTGTACCGCCTGATGAACGTGGACATGTCATAGCCTGAGGGAAAGGTTGAGGGCTTTAACATCAGTGCACGTGTGCGTACAATGCTTTAGAGACAGGAAAGGTGTTCATGTTTCATACATACCTTGCAATGCACCTTTATCAAGGAAATTGTTCAGATTGAAGAGTGTGTTTCTTGAGGCCAGGTACTGAATGAAACGCTGTGGGGACAGAGAAGAGATAATCAAAATGCTGACACAAAAATATAGGACTGTAACTAGATGTAATTCTGCCGCTCTTAATCTGTTAGAATGAGCGACTTCATCCCTGACTGAAACTCCCCGCTGCTGAATTTGCAGTATACTGCGTGAAACCTAGACCTATGTACAAGACCAGACTCCTCTGAGCTTTCTTTGAGCTGCCAAGTATGTCTGCTGAGCTCCTCTCCTCCACCCAGCCCCGTCCCACCGGCTGTGCGTTATGGAGAAGAGCAAAGAGAAGCACGCAGCATTCTGGATGCGGTTGTGAACAGACATGATGGGAATGTTTTGGAAATATTACTACAACTAGGATGCATTCTGACCTTATTCATGCATGTGGTGGACATTCATTCTCAAAATAAAAGTAAAAAACACTTTCATACTTTTGCTGTGCCTTTACACAGAGCTCAACACCAATCAAAATGTTTTGTGGTCTGATTATAAAAATCATTCTGAGACTACGATATCAAACATGTGATTACATCTCATTTAGGCACTATATCGCAAACAAAGGTCTGCCCACTCACCCGTCAGTCAACCACAGGGTTTTAAATCGTGATGTAACTAAGACATATTTATTTTTGCAATGTGATGCACATTTGAGTGTAACACAAAAAAAAAGCTCAGTTATATCTAGGCCTGGACAATAATTCGATATTAATATATATCGCGATATAATTTTTTTCAGTAACGGTGATATGATTTTTAAACACATTTCGATATAAATTTGAATATATATATATATAATTTGATAAATTAGCATTTGTCACTGAATGACGTTCAGTGTTCAGCCGTCAGAAAAAGCGGAACAGAATTTCGTGATAATAGACACACTGCCAGCACTCAGCAGTAGTTGGTTTGGTTAACCTCCGTCGCAAACAACATTACATTAAATAAAATAAAATAAGTTAAACAAGTGGCCAAACGAAAAAAAAAATGCATGTAGGCTATTATTGCATTATTATATTTTCGTAACTTGTAATCACCTCCCTGCACTCGCGTTCTCCTTTGTCGTCATTTAAGATACATTTGTATTTTTTTATTAACCATCTTTAAGATAGAATTTTATAAAATCCATCTTTCTGTCAGTGGTGCTTAACTGTGCTTTACACAACATGAATCTAATGCAGCTGCATTATGGACTGGAGCGCTTGTGACTTTAGCGTTTGTGTGTTAAATAACAATGCTCCAGTTTTGAAATATTTGAAGCCTTCTGTCAGAAGCTTTAATAGGGCAAAATAAAATATAAAAAAAAAATGTAGGATTCTTTCCCATCAGGCTCAGCAGCAGCTAACAGACTTTTCTTTTAACTCAGTGGCTCAGAAGAGGAGGTTTTGTGGTGACTCACGGCTCTCCTGAGTTACGTTTATCAGTCAGTGATAAAGGTCGGTTGAGCTTTCTTCCTTATAATGGCCTTTCAGAAGGAAGCAGCAAGCGTGATTGATGTTTGTGTTCTGTGGTTTATTCAGCAGATCTCAACACAGCTCTGTGTAACACAACATGGTGTTGTACTACCAACTCTTCTAGCTGCGAGTATGCAAATATATATGCACAGACTGAATGTTTTAACATCATACAATTAACCACGGTTGAAGAGATGTTACAAAGAAAAATGTAAATATTCCTTGCAGAAGTCAATGCAGAGAGTCTGAGATCATATCCTCCTTCTGGATCCACCTCTTGTTATAAAATGGGTATTCAATCTGTTAACTTAACAATTATTACACAATTATCACTCAAATTTTTGAGCTCTTTCTTTATTTAAAGAATCTCAGTCTGGTTTTAAAAGTAGCCATATTTATAAAAATAATTTTGATATCCCAAGGATGCTCTATCTCACCTTAACACCTCAACTTTCATAGAAAAATGGCATACATTATAAAACCTGTGAAAATGATCAAACCAGCAGATCAGAGGAAGCTGTTTCTTTGTTTTAACACCTTTGAGAAAAGTAGTAGGTGATACTTCTTGATGCAGCACTTTGGTCCTGATGTAACTTGTTGAGGCTTCAGAGAGGACCAGTTTGATTCAGAAGATCTTTGGAAGGCCACAGCTCAAACCTCCTTCCAACACTTCTAACTCTTCTCATCTTCACATCAGTATTACATAAAGAGAAATAAAGAGACTTTTTTAATATTGGGGTGTATTTTGAATGCATTGCCCCTTTTGGCTTCATATTCTTCATTTTAATACGAATGAAACTGAGTTTGTTGTCTTTGGACCCTCTTCTGCTTTCAATGAAATAATAATGACGGTAAGTGTTTCAGGTCATGTTTTATAAACTCTAAATGATTTCTAATTTCTAATCAGTTCTCTCTTTAAAGGATCAGGTACAAAGATATCATGTACAGTAGAATTAATACTAAAACGTTGAGTATGCTCAAAGCTGGAAATGTGCGTACACACAAAAAAAATCAGATGTATGAAACACTGCGTATGCGGAAACCCACGCATATTCTATTAATAACAATGGAAATGAAAAAAAAATATTCACACGAATGTGCTGTAAGATTAATAAAGGGTAAACTTTAAAATTAATCAATTCTGGGGAAGTACCTTACAGCTAAAATTTCCCTTTTTACATTAGCTCTATGGTTAGTCTATGCAAATGAACTCAAAGAGTCACTTGATAGCGGTTTATCGTAAGTTTGAAACATGAAATACAAACGAAAGCACTAACGTTATATGATATCCTTTCTGAGCACGGTAGCTTAGGATCTTTGGCAATATTGACTTTCCAAAACACAAGACAGTTATTTCTTAATAAATGAAAGAAACAAATTTATTTGTTGAAACTAAATCTACTATACATGCTACCTAGGATTACGAGACACATTCACACACTGTCTAAAGATGGGCAATGAAGTTTCTGAGATGATCAAACATTTGCTCGCACTCTTCTGAAACTACTACCGACAAGGAACACTTTAGCAGAGAGTCTCTGTCTATGTTTAACTTCAAACTGAGTAGCACCGTCAGCAAAGAATGGAACGTTGTGTTACCAAACAGTGAAGGCTCTCGTCTGAAGCGGTGTCCTTGCTCGTGCAGCAGATGGGTTTAGAGAGTTCATTGCCGTTGCTTTGTTTGGATCTCCCGTGGTTGTAACAGTTCTGAAAGTGTTGTCTCGGAAGGAGACAGCGTCCGGTTTCCTGGCAACGAGAGATTGGCTGAACTTCTTCTAAGTTTCTCCAAGTTGCTCAGCGGAGCTGCACTGCGGCTTTCCTTTCTTCCGAGACGATGGAGTTGGAGTTTGGAGTTTCCTCTGGTCCAAGGTGGTTTAAGACAATGTTTTGGTCCGAACACACACACATGTTGTGGTGCAGCACGTTTTAACTTTGAGAATTTGTTCCTCCCATGAAGCGTGAGGGCCAATCAGGGAGTGTTGAGGGCGGTCCCTTTGCTGTGATTGGTTCTGTTGCCATGCATATCCTGACTTATTAACATGCATTAAAAACCAATTCCGGAGGAGGTGTTCTCAAGGTTTAATATCTGACCTTAATAAAGTTCAATAACTTCTGTCTGGTTACAGATATTGACTTCTCCTGTTCAGCATACAATTCAGAACTACAACAGCTACGCTGGCATATCAAACACACTTAGATAACTTTCTGTCTCTGGTTTCATCAATTCGTTCGCTCGTCTCACACACACATGCATTTCAAGTTCCAGAAATAATAACGGTAATACAAGAGAACAACACAGAATAGTACGCATAAAATAGGATACATTTTAATTCTTTGGTGAAACCTGCAAATCAGATTTCTATATGGTAGTGTCTTTGTCCTGAGATGGGAAAAGCGTGCGGTTTCCTTAAGGTTTACGCCAAGGTTACGCGCACATATAATGAAAAGCGGTTCTTCAGCAGTTTCTCAGTGAGTAAATCAACCCATTGTTTACACAGATTGTTCTCTGTTAGGGATTTACATCGTCCGAAGGTCAGAGTTCACACTCGAGACCAGATGGTCCGTTCCTCTTGACTTCAGCGCATATGTGTTAATTATATCAATGTCGAAGGAGCTATTGATTCATGGCTGAGTGTGGTCCCGAGTGTCAGAAACAGCATGGGCATTTCCTGTTTCTCGTGACAAGGGGCTTGAAGACAGACAATGGGGCGCCAAAAAATGTCTATATGTTGAGCAGTGAGGAAATTAATTAATGGTTCGGAATGGTCCCCCACACAATGTATTTATAGAAGACCATGTCAAGATCCTGCCTGTCTCTGTGTCTTTATGTTTTGTGTCCTGTCTCGTGTCAGCACATGGCTTTATTTTGTCAGCCATGTGCTTCCCTAGTCCCTCCTTGTTTCCACTTTACCACACCCTTTCGTTAGCCTTGTTGAGTTCTTGTTTAGTTGATTGTCTTCAGCTGTTCCTCGTGTACTTTCCTCCCTATTTATTGTACCTCTTGCCCTATTGTCCTTTGCTGGTTCGTCTTGTCTCACACTCATCTTGTCTTACACTCTATTGTTGTTACTCTTGGTCTTTGTCATTGTTCTCTCACTGTCTTTCTCCCTGTATCTGTGGATATGGTGTTTGTCTGGTAAGTCTTGTACCCCGTCCTGTCTAGTCCTTTGTAGGTTCATGTTTTGTCTTGCTCCTTTTCTTTTAGTTTGAATCTGCTTTCTTTGATTTCTTTATATTTTAAGTTCTCCTAGTCTTGATCTCTTGCTTTGAGCCTTTTATATTTAAGTTGATCATGATGTTATAGGCAATGACTTTTTGTTTTACTGTTGTTGTTGTTGTTATTATTAATATTTTCCTGCCTGCTTTTTGTGTATTTCTGTTTCTGTGGAGCCTTGTCCTGTCTAGTCTCTTAATCTAGAGTTCCTGTCCTTTTCCCTGCCATTGGTTCTCCTGGCCTGGCATTCAGTCAATTTTAGTATTGTCAAGATGCCCACGCCCCCACACTTGCAAACCCCTGCCCAGTGTGTGTGCCTACTTACAAAAGCACAGCAGCACCAGGAGTGGCTCACAAGTCCAATCTGTAGAAGTGTGAGGAGCAGGAAAAAGTGTGAGGAGATGGAAAAAGGACACTTTTCTTGTTGTTCAGTCTCAACCCCAACCGTTTCATGTGAGCGAGGAAAACATCTCGGTGTCTGCTCGCTTCGCCCGGCAGCCGCGCTAGAATCAGCCAGTTGTCTATATATGCGTCAGTATGCGGGTGCCCTGGAGTCGCAGCAGAGCCAGTGCTTTGTGATTTGGATTTGAGACACGACCTGTTTGATGGTAACCATCCTGAACTCGACCTTGCCACTTACAGACTTCTCTTTTCAATCACATCACATACACACACACACAGAGCACATTGCTGAATGACAAAATGCTGAATGCTGGTCGCATTCCATGTGCTCTTATACTTTCTGGCTGATGACATCACCTGCCATTGATGTCTCACCATTTCATTGGTCCGATTACACACAGGATTCAGAGCCGTCAAGCTGAAGGTGTTTCCCTTAGCGTCTTGTTGACAGGGCTCTAGTTCCTGAAGAGGAACCCAGCATAAATCATAATCTTGCTATGTTTTATGCAGAAGTCGTCTGTGAGGAGCTGTCACTTGAATTTAGTTTTGTGTTTTTTGGTTTGACTGTTCACTGGTTATTCCTTTTTCCCATAACTCAATACAATCAGAGCAACATCTGCTCAACAATAAGATCATCCAGACATTAAAAGGAATCAAGAAAAGCTATGAGATGCTATTATAAGCTATAAGATGATTTTTATATGTTTACATGACGCGTGTAAATGATCAACGAGAGCGGTGGTGATTAAACTGAGATCATAATCTAGATATTTAAATACAAAACATAAAGCCTTTGTGAAATAAATAAACAGACTCACAGTGTACAGTGATATTAACAGGAGGACTCTTCTCTCCAGATTCAGACTCACACCAGTACACT
>JAUCMT010000134.1:598325-639002 GCA_032357475.1 Enteromius thamalakanensis
TTTCTAGAATTTATAATATCAATACGGTAGTAATGTGTACTTTTTAATACAAAAATGTTTTTTTAAGTAATTTGTAAATATACTTACATTTGAAAGCATATTTCCCCATTGGCGCTCCGACTCCGCTAATGTCTGACACTTTTTAAATTTTTGAGCAATATAGCAAAACTGTGCGCATAGGATTGTGGGTGATTTAAGAGTGCGAAGGGTACACTTATGCATCCTTTCCTGTGTATGGCATATTTTTCGAAAGAAGGACTCCGAGGATCCTCGACATTGGAACAGTCCTTCGATGGATGTCAATGACGTAGCATCCTCGAAATTCTGACTTCTGAGGATCCTTCCTTGACATTGAGAAACGCCCCATGACTAACAGGGGGGCACGCGACATCTAACGAGGGGGCATACAATTAGCAACAATAACTTGCAAAAACAAGGCATAAAAAAACCCAATATAGTGTATGCGCATACTCATACAACTGGCAGAGACTGTCAGCTCATTTCCAGTAAAGAAAATCACAAAAATCAATATTACCAACAAAACCGATTAACAAGTAACACATTTAAGCATGCGTAAATAAAATAAACGCATTACCTAAGCTGAAGGCGGCGTGTGCGAACATTAAACCTCCGTAAAATAGTGTCCTTCCACTCGGTCGTGCATTTTCGAGTGAGATTTCTCTTAAAGGCAGAGCTTTGTGGTATTTGGAGAAAATTAATTTTGTGGTCCAGTTGTCCCCCTCTGTTTTCGATTCCTTTTGAGACTTCAAAAAGTGTTTCGCAACTTCAAACTCTGCATGACAAATTGGTGATTGTGTCATTATGCATTTCACAGTCTCAGGATCCAGAAATGCATCACTCTCTGGATCAAGCACAGCCAGTGCGCGGTATGAATGTGAGTTTTGTTCACAAAATCTCTGATCCATTTCTCCAACCACTGAATCTACAGTGCTGTAGTACAGTCTCTTTAGATCTGTTTCTACGTCATTCTCTCTTTGACCCGTTGTTTCTTCCACCAAGTAATCGTCCATATTTTTGTTTCCTGTGCGTCTTCGCTTTGGGGTCGTGGATTTCGGCAGCACATTGGCAGCAGCCGTGGCTTTCTCCCACACTTTTGTAAATCCCTCATCACAACGAAGTTTCTGCACGCACACTTGCGCACTGGTCACAATGCTCAGACTTGTCCAAAGGTCAGTGTTCTCCCTTTGCAGAAGCTTATTTGGTGGATCCAACAATGCGAGCACTGGGTTTAGATATCTCTCTCAGCAGGCCAATAGCTTCCATTCGCAGCTCTGGACCATGGGCTCTTACAGAGTCTATTTCAGTCAGAAGAGATGTGATCTCTTTGAAGTTGTTCAGAATGACGGAGACGGTAGCTAAATGGCCTGTCCACCTTTGTTCAAGAAGCCGTTTAAGGCGCTCACGCTTGTAGTGCACAGCTATTGTGGGCTTCTTACAATATTTGTACAAGGCGTTCAACGTAAAAAAAATCCATCACAGCTGCCTCTGCTGACATCGCGTGCACTACAATTAAATGTAACTGATGATCCTGACATCAGCTATGCTAAGAATCTTTCATGGGTTAAGTCCAGGTTTGTTTAGCTCTGCTAAAATGGTATCAGTCAGTGTCCGGGCGTCACCCATTTCAGCAGTAGCTACAGTTAACAGGCGCTCCGCCACTATATAGGAATCGCTCTCATTCACAAACCGAATGACAATTGATATATTTTCAATGCGGGTAGCATCTACCTTTAATGTTTAAGAGGAGTCACCCACTACTTTCACGATAGCTAAAGTTACCACTTGACTTATAATCTCATTTTGAATATCATGACAGGTAAATGTGGCATTTCGAGGAAGCGTTTTCACTGCGTCAGGAAAAAAAAAAACCTTTTTTATTGTGTAGTCCAGCAATGAAAGAAAAAGGCCGCTGTCTCCCTCAGACATGTTGTCAAAAGCATCAAATTTTCCCCCTGAATGGCAGCTGATTTTCCACCAGAAAGCCAATAACATATTTTATGGAGGACACGTAGTACCGTTCTTTTGCAGTTGGTCTGCGTTTAAAAGAGTGGAGATCTCTTTTACGCTGCTTACACGTTTTTCTCTTTCCTTCCACATTGCGTATGAAGAAAGGTGCTCTTTAGAAGTTTGGTGTTTGTGAAATCCTCGTTCTCTTTCATTGGCATTTTTCCAGTTGCGCTAGCCAGTGTTCACAAACGCATCCACACGGCTCATGCCAACATTCAATTTACGACAGCAAAAGCAAAACGCAGAATCAGCTTTTATGATGTACTCAAGCCATCTCGATTAATGTTCCAACTAGTCACAAAAGCATGTTTTTTGCCACCGAACAGGCGTGCAGGGTACTGTTTTATTTTTACTTGATTGGGTTGATAGATCCTGAGATCATCCATGGCCTGTAGATTTGAAAAATCCGCCTCGGCTCTATTAGCCCCAGTCTCCGATGTTTGAGCCAACAAGTGTTTCCGTGATGTCAGACTGAATAGGCGGTGCTGGCTGAAAAGGCAGAGTGTTCGTAGTACATTCAAAATCTGAAGGCGGCCTAGCAGAAGTAGAACTGACCAGCCATTTTCTAATATCCATATTTTATGCGATCCATAAAATGTTGTGGAAAAAACACATTGCTAGCATCAACGCTTTACTCCATGTAAGTTACACATGCTAAAGACGCAATGACGCATTAGATGCCGCAACGCAACCCATCAGAGAAACAAGTCTCTTTTCATTAAAAAAATAAACACACATCAGCTGTAGTTTCTTATTTTCATTGAATTAAAAATCATGGAACATTTAATGTATAATTTATTGAAATTATTCTTGATATATATTACATTAAACATTTTGTAGGGGGGGCACAACAGCCTCTGCCCGCGAGTGCCCCCCCTTAACGCCGGCACTGTCTAAAGTAATAACGAATAGCCTGTACTACTTGTATGTTTAAAATCCCTCCGCGCCAACAAAGATTACCGTTTGGCGCCATCTTGTGACAAACACTGGACAACCACAATTAACAATGGAAAATGAAAAATACAACCTTTGTTATATATTCATATGTAGATGTTATAAATTGTCTTACTAACGTTTGATTGTTGGTCACGTGGTATATCGTTTCGCGGAAGGATGAAAATGTTCATTTAAAACAAATATGGCAATAAAATGTTTCAAATTCATATTTATGTCTAGTTTTTTTTTCTTATGTGGCAAGTAGCCGTATTATAAACAGATTATAAGCGGGGGTCGGTTCGGTCCTGATCATACTGTCGGGGCTTATTTCTGCGATAACTATCGGCTGTGTCTACATTATCCCTTACTTAAAGTAACAATTTAAGTAGATTTTTATGTTTTGTGCAAGGACCAGAATTTACCAATCAGAGCTATTCTTGGTCCAACAGTGAGACTAGATTGTGCAATGTGGTTCTGTTGAAATATTTTTAGAAAATATATTCAAAATGAATGCAAACTATTTTTAATCATGTAAGGTATTTTAAGGGTTTTACTGTATTATATCCTATTAGCATTAGCCTGTATAATTTATATATTACCCATAGGCCTAACTGTAAAATTTATTATCTTTTGAAGTATAAATATATACTCAGAATGTCTACAGAAATCTCCTAGGCTCAACATATTTTTGTGTGATTAGCATATATGTCTACATGTCTCTCTGAAAACGGCATCCCACCGTTTCAGAACCACAACAAAGCTTTCAGGTGCCTTTGCCCTTGTCTATTCACATGTGAATGATTGTCTTGTGCTGTTCTCTATATAATGACACCTGACACATGAAGCAAAATGAAGATCAGAAACCACCAGTGTCCACCAGGAGGAACTGTCTTTATTTAATGCCCAATTAGTGAAGTGAGAAGATGCACCAAATACCATTTGATCTCATAATAAATTACTTATTAAAAATATGTATTTAAAAGCCACTATAAGAATATTACAATAATACAACGGATTCCACAAATGCCCTCCAATAACAGACACAAAACATTTAACTTTTAAAACATTTATTTCTACATTAGATTATAGGCTTACTAGAATGTAGTGGATAACAGTGAACAAGTACATTATTGAAGTATTAAAACATAAACATAGGCCCCGAATTAAAAAAAAAAAATAATTATCTATGACTGTCTAAATTATAAAAAGTAGCTTTGTCAAACATAGGGTAAGCAAAAGGACAAGTTTCAGAGGGGAACTACAACATATAAACACACCTCTCTGAATGAGGAAGTGGTTTAAAGAGTAAAACCACAATGGTGTCAAGCCTTGACTTCATCTGGGAGGAGCATGAGAACATGTCTCATTCTAGAAACGTTTTTGTGTGTAAATAGTTCATTAGAACTTGTGTCACATATGGCTATATATCTACTCAAAAGCTGATCTACAAAGGTATTTCTTAAACCCCTGAGATAGTCAAGCAGATATTTTTAATACTTGAAGTTAGGCCGTCTGAACAGCTGATGTGACAGCCCCATCTAGAGGAAAACAGATGAAACTATTTCCATGGCAACTAGATCCAGAAGTAGCCCTTGGCAACAGTTGCTGCAACTGACTGATCACTTCCTCAGGGAGCATCCTACTTAATTAAACAAGAGATGTTCACATGAAAATAATACAATATGGTTCAAATTCTGCTTATATTGAACTATATAAAGTTGAACTGGATCACTTTATTCTAAAAAGACGATTCCAGATCACTAAATCAGTAAAAATAGTCCCAACAGTTTTTTTTTTATTTCAGAATGGCTTTTTAATTGTTTTACCTTGTCTTTTCAAAAGCTCTTAAAACATTGATTTAATGTGTGGCACTACAGAGGATTTGTGAGGGATTTTTCCTGATTGACAGAGCATCCAAAGCCTGCTAAAATGTCTTACTCTTCCTTGTTCCTTCGGTCAACACTTGCGTCAAATGCTTGTCTCCATAGATGCTAAATGAATGCTTTTACTGTCAACATACAGTCAGGCATCAGAGCTGTGAATTTTACATTTATAAGCAGCAATTAAGCAGATGCTTTTATCTCAAGCGAGTAGCGATAAGCTATACAAAATCTTACATTTCAATGTCCCTCAGATGAGCCTTCTGCTCTGCTACATATATGAAAAAAGAGTGATTTATATTTAAGAGTTTCATAAGGAACATGGTAACTTAAGACATAGGGATATTCCTCAAACAATGTGTAATACTTAAATACAAAAGAGAAGAGAAAAGGGATATGCACATCCAAATCTTCAACAGGTGCATGGCTGAAGTGGAAAACTTCACCAAAATTTGCACACCGTTTAATTAAAATAAAACAATCCCCCTTTAAATTGAAACGTTACTGTTGTATATTGATAATAACAGGAATAGTTGACTGGATTTTTACTGTTTTCATACATATTACTTAAATACAGCACAGCCTTGTGAACACCTGAACACTGACTTCTATTCAAGAAGACTAAGTGCTTCGATACACATACCAATCTTACAGTCATGAAAGCACACTCTCTTTCAATAAAAAACTGCTATCACACCACTCCTGACATGTTCTCATCTTCAGGTCCAACAACTACAGGCTGGCAGCAGCCGGTGCAAATGTACCGCAGCACACAGAGGTAAACACTGCCGGACAGTCCCACGGTCAGAGCCAGCAGGATCAGACTCAGGTACGATGGTCCAGGTTGATAAGCAAATTCGGTGAGAATGTCACTGTCCATTACTGCAGGTAGTTCAGAGTTCTGGGCTGGTACATTGAGAAGAGACATGCTGTTATTTATTTGTTAAACAAATCATGGCATCACATTAGCAATATTGTACCTATAAATAGTCTTTCCCTTTTCTTCAGTGTACCGTTTTTTTTATTGCACATTCGTTGGATATTTTCAAAAAATGCAACCACGTCTACTGCATGGCCACAATAACGTATCTAATTTATATATTTTAAAAGGCTACAGTAAGGCCATCCTCTTTTGTACTGTATTGGCTCTAACATTTTCCCCTGATTTCACAGACAAGGCTTAATCGACTAAAATGTAAATCTGAGCTGTTTCAACTGAAAGACACTTGCACTGACTGATCTTAAAACATGTCAGTGCCTTTGTTTTGTCTTAAGATGCACACCAATAATGCTTTTTTCTGGCATTTGATTGAAATGCGCTGATCGATCTATGGCCTAATCCTGATTTAGGCTAAACCCTGTCTATGAAACCGGGGCGTTACTGTGCAGTACTGTTTAGAGATAGTACAGTATGTGGATACATTTATTTTATGTTTTCATTTTAATGTTTGGTCTTTTTATTATTTATTCTCACGCCACCCTAAAATACTGAAACACTTTATTAATTTCTTATATAGCCTAAATATAATAGGCTAAATAGTTAATAAACAAACCGTATGCTACAATTAAAAAAGTGATACCTACTAATTCTGAATTAACTAGGCTATTAAATATTAATAAATAGAGAGCTTGACAGCTAGCTGTAAGTATAAAAAGCAGCAATACACACACCATAAGTAAGAGGATCCAAGGCAGTACCTGATATCAATGGAAAAATAAAGAGAAGCAGCAATTCTGTATCCATCCACGGCATTATGGAGACGTTACCGCTGGGCTGTATCATCAAACACAGTAAAACAACTATTTAAATCTATTTAACTTTATTTTTACAAATTGCTATTTACTTTTGACCAACCATTTCTTACATAATGTTTCTTTTAAGTGTGCTACTTACCAAAACATCTGCTCAAACTTGATTTCGGGAAAACATCTTTCACCGCCTCTCTTCCCGGCTTTTCAAAGGTGATTCGGTCTCGACAGTCGTTAACCTTTCTATAAAGCCGGAAACAGTCTGCACTCCAACGCACTTTAACGGATTTCCCTTTGATCATTCCGTATAACGACGACGCGCCTTGACGCTATAAACACATCCTTCTCTTCTGAAGTGTCGAAGGCGCAAATATCCTCATCGCGCCCCTATTCACTCTCCCCCCACTACCTGTAACATCAGCTGGGGATGCTCTCACACCTACAATTATTACCCAAGACTAGAAATACATTACTTCAGGAATAAGCTCTCTCTCTCTCTATTATTATCCGCCGTATTGCTCCAAATGATAACGTGCAATTACCTCTCGAAATCATAGAGCATTATCAGTCTTCATTTGCGCATAATGAAATCGCTCCTCTGTTTTGCATTACATTGAATATGTGCTACTGTTCTCAAGTTTCCCTTTTTCTAATGGTTCTTATGAAGTGACGTTTTTACCGAGTCATTGTACGAAATGGGCCAATTTACTTTTTGAAATGCGTTTAATTTCTTAGATCACACCAAGGTTTTTTTGTTTGTAAATAATAATGACTAAAAGCATGTATGAAATGGTGAGTATAGACTATTTAAAACCAACTCCTTCAAGCCTAATATTTTTATTATATATGTAATTATTATTATTATAGAAAAAAGGTAATTATGATGGTAAAAGGGTTGTTGGATAATCTGGGGACAAACTTTATGTTCAATAAAATCAAAATATATAAATAATATTTAATATAAATAACATACCTTTTAATTACTGTTTCATTGCTGCTGATTATTATTATTATATGAACGTGTTAATACATGCTAATACAGCAAGGATGGATGTGAAAAAAAGAAAAAAAAAAAACATAAATGTTGGTTAAAGCTTTTCATTATCATTGCATAAACATATATAAGTGATATATAAGGCCTTTTTTTTCTAAAACATTTAACTGTCACATATAAATTGCGTGACATTTTTCATCATGTCTGCTGAACAAAAAGTAGGCTTAGAAAAGGTCACTGTTAGACACGCTCCATATGGCATATTCGTATGTTGAAAAGATCACTTGAGCAGTCCAACAAGCAGAGAGAAAAAAAACTATTGTGAGACGTTAAATTATAACTACAATATACATGCAATTATACAGATAGAGTTACACAGTCCAAAACACCTGCTCAAATCATGTCACAAAGTGAAGCCTGTTTAGTAAGAGAGCTGTGGTGATACATAAGTAATGAGCACCGGAGCATGGTGCTGAAGAAAAACCTCTGCAAATCAGACAAAACAGACATGCTGCAAAATTACTGCTGTGAGCAGACAGTAAGCATGTGGGTCATGACATAAAAAAACACTCAAACATCCAGAGACGCATTTAAATACTAGGCACGCTCCTCCTCAGTGTCAGCCCAGACACTTCTGTGCAATTACTTGTCGATTGCTTACATTTTTTTGCATACATACATACATACACGCTCACACACAGCACTTGGCTGTATGAATCCACTGCTGATTATTCACACTAATTGTATGCATTTTGTATGCTGGCACATGACTGCTTAACTCTGAATCGAAGTCGCTGTCATTTCAAGATCTTACATCATCCTTGATTTTTTTAATTTTGCATAAGCTATTACGTGTAGAAAAATTGCCACGTGCTGTCATATCTCTAAAGAAAAACCATAGATAAGATAGCCTGGCATTTGGGGTCTGCATTTATATTTAGCTGATAAGCAATAGCAGACTATTTAACTGCATTTGAGCTTCAAGTATCTTGCACAGGCTTGCTGTAGACAGAGTTTAAAATAGCACACCCCTACGCAATTACAAATGCATGCACACATTTTTAGGAGGCAGAGTTTAAGTCAGGCCTTAGCAGACACAAAGTTGAAGCAAATG
Organism: Enteromius thamalakanensis; assembly: GCA_032357475.1. NCBI lineage: Eukaryota > Metazoa > Chordata > Actinopteri > Cypriniformes > Cyprinidae > Enteromius > Enteromius thamalakanensis. Next base: position 607,027 of record JAUCMT010000134.1, read on the forward strand.
TGCCGCACGCTGCTCTTCTGCTGCAGTGTAACCATAAGAGCCTTATTTAGTTGCAGGTCTACAACATTAAGTATTTATCAGAGAAAATTCTGTGTAAACGCTGCCTGTTTTATTGATGACATTGTTGTTTTTGGTATGTGTAAATGTAAGTGCATATAAGTGTTAAGGCTTCATGGTCTTGTCTTTGCCACAATGTCTTGCATCAGCACAATTTGAAGGCCCAGCAAAGGGTGTGACCGTTCTCTCTTTTTCTCTCTCTATTTTTCGTTCCCACTCTGTTCAGTGTACTTTTCATCATCTCACCCTATAATTCACTGTGGGGTTTTCTGCTGGACTGCAATGTTGTGCAGACAGAACATTTAGAGTCACTGCGCTCTTTTAGGTTATAATCAAAAGTAGGGAGGACTAGTACACTAGGGTCCGATTCCACAGGAACATCCTCAGCTTCAACGGCCATTATATTTTCTACAAGACACATGATGGCTGCATCAATGTTTGTGTTGTCCTGTTAAAAATAGGAAAATATAATATGAATAGAAATGTCTTTTCAAAGAGGCATCTAGTCACTAATGTGACATAATCAAATATATAGCCTATAATGAGTACCTTCGCAGACGTCTCAAACCAACCCACAAAACCCTGGTCCCTGGAGAAATTGTCGAGTTTGGGCAGTTTGGAACACAAACTGTATCTCTGTTGGTCGCACTTGTTGGCCAGTAGGACAGTCGGTAAGGGACGTCCATTGCCAAGGGCAACTTTAGAGTCAAGATCTTTTTTCCATTTCAACACTGCTTGGAAGGTGGAAGCACGAGTCATGTCAAAAACCACCAGCGCCCCAACGGCCTCTCTGTAGTAGACACGTGTCATGTTGCCATACCTCTCTTGTCCTGAGAATAAATAGGAAAGGTTTCTGTGTTATTTAAAGGAATAGTTCACTGAAAAGTAAAATATCTCCTTGAAGTTTACTCACATCCAAGATGTAGATGAGTTTGATTCTTTATATGAACAGATTACGTCACTTGCTTATGGATCCTCTGGAGTGAATGGGTGCCATCAAAACTGCTGATAAAACACTGTAATATCCACAAGACTCCAGTCTATTAATGTCCACCAAAAAATCCACCAGCCCATACTATTTGTGCTTATAGCCAGCTTTTCTCCTGATTAAGTCGAGATAAAATTATAGATAGAGGCTTGTAACTTTTTGAAATGAAATGATAATGAACAGAACATGAATGTGTTTTTTGCTCCACAAGATGCTAATCGTTGTAATGTTTTTGTCAGCAGTTTGAACTCACTTTTCTAAAGGTACACAGAAGATTTATTGGTGCGGAAAATCTGTTCAGAAAAGGTGTCAAACTCATCTACATCTTGGATGACTTTTTGTTCCCTTGTTGTATTGATTTTGAATATCAATATTTTTTTATATTTCTAAGAATGGCTAACTTTAACTTGAACTCACTACAGCCATTCAGAAATTTGCATGGATTCCTTGACTGCAGACATCATAAACATCTTCCCATATCACATGGCATGTGCTTCACCGTACTGGAAAAAAACTAAATCTTTAGGCTCTTTTCTAAAACATTGAACACAGTTGACATTTTGTCCTGTTGATAATTTGACATGGTTAACTGCCCAGTAATGCTGATGAGATGCATATAGTGGTGTGATGGCAGTATAGTACAGTATTTTTCCACACACATTATTGGCAGAAAGACACATTATGCTAACTCATTAAATTTATATTAATATGTTACTCACACACAACTTTAGATGGACATTCACATGTCTGGTTAACTGAATGCATTTTAAATTTAATTTAATTGAAATAAATTATACAATATTGTGTCAATAAATGTTCTTACAGTATAGTCTGGGAACTTTTAAGTTTTTGGTATGACACAATTATTTTCCACAGAACACCATTCTGTAGATTTAATGTTTACCTACCGCATTGTTTCCAACCCTTGCATCATCAAGGTTATACATTTGAATCCTGATTTCATAGCACCAAATAGAAAAAGACATGACTGGACTCCCAGGGTTTTACAATGAGCAGTTCTTTTACAGGGGATCTTAAATGGACCTAACCTGCATTAATGCATTATCATGGCACATATTTAACCAAACGGAGGCCAATTAGACACATTTCACATTCAGATTGGAGTACCTTGAAATTGTATGGGGTCCTGTGTAAGGTAATACAACTACTGCATTCAATTCAGGATGACAGTCATGCAATCTTTCAGATGCTCTGAGTGTAAGTCAAGCTCAAGGGCAGAGGAGCCACTCATAACACTGGTAATAACAATGCTAGTAGAGCTTTATTTAAATCTTCCCAGTTTTTGATTATTGTTTTTATCATAAACATAACATAAAAAAATCTCTAATTTTTAGAATTATGTAAACATATCTCTGATTTTTCCTATATCTGTCAGCCATGGTGAATTAAATGCACTGTGGGAATGTTTTGTCTTGGAGCTGGTGTGTATTTTCAGAGTGAGTGTTTTTAGTGTTTTCCATTAGTAGGTAATGCCAGGACCCTCACATGAGACCAATATAACCAGTGAAAATAAACACGAGACACACATTCCTATTCCTGTGCTTCAGTTTATTCTGAGTATAAACACAGAGAGGGATTCATACCACTGTGACGTCATACACACACACCAGCTGAGAGCAGGACAATCTCAAACAAGCATGTTCTGGACTGTAATGCCATTGTTCAAGTCAAGTGTTTACTAAACCAAGCATTACTCCAACGTTTTTCCATTTTTTTCCACCTTTCTGTGTGTAATTATTTTTCCAAATAATATTAATATGTCATGCATTTCCACTGTGGGCAGTCACTAAACATCAGTGCATCAAAAAAACATCGGAAAATATAAAGGGTAAAGCTTGCCTGACATCATATTCTTTTCATAAACACTGTAATATGTCCAGTTTTCAGGTCCATTCATTTAAATTTGTTACAAAACTTAACTTATACTGTATTTTGTGAGTTTTGCTCATTTATATTTTCATGACTAGCCTAAATAAAAAGTCATAGTGCATTACTGCAGATTTTGGAGATTTAAGATAACACCAAGTTTGAGGTCCAAAATAGTCGTATAATCATACAAGAGTCAGAAAATCTGTATAATAGTTTTAGAAGAGGCACGGCATGTCATAATGCTTCTCAACTACCCATATGTTCATTTATTTACATAAGTCTATTGACTTTTTAGATAAAGCAGTGACAATCATTAACATTGCAGACAAGGACAAGGAACTATACATAACTTGAGCAACTGACCTGCGATGTCCCACAACTGCAGTCGAATGACTGTCTGGTGATCCCAATTCAGGACTTTCAGGGCAAAATCAACACCGATAGTTGCGCGGTAATGTTGAGAAAAAACCTGATGCACATATCGCTTTATGATGGAAGTCTTCCCCACACCTAAATCTCCAATGACTAGTACTTTGAGTAATCGCTCCTGCTGCATGTCAGCAGTTTAAAACATGACACTTTTATCCAAAAGAGAAAAAAAAGCCTTTGTTTAAGTGAAATTAAAGTCGTGCTGGGGCGGAGTTCTCGCTACATCCAAGTTTTCGTGGATCGTAAAAATCACCAAAAAAAAACAAAAAACAATTGACTGCGTTTCGCTGGAGTTGAGGATGCGCGCTTCCAGCTGTCAAATAATGCGTTTCAAAAAAAGGTGAGAAATGTCGCACTTAATTTGCCTGACTGTCGACAACTTTTCATCTCGCTGTAGGTCGGCTGTCGAGTCATTCAAGCCGAATATCCTATACTGCTGATCTGTTCAAGAAGCACATCACAGTGTGTCCAACTGAACTTTAGGACTGGAGGTTTTAGACCAGGGTTTAGACTCGAGATTAAACTACAACTCCCGTCAAACTGGCTATCTGGCTGGTCTGCCCGTAAAACCTGAAATAGATGACGCATAAGAAATATAGCCAATAGAAAATGTATTGCCCTCTTAAGCTAATAAAAACTAAAGGAAGTTAGTTTACCCAAGAAGGAGTAGACTAGGCCTGTACGTACTACGTTTTCGTGATGTTTCAACCTAAATGTATCAAAATAATATTTAAAATAATTTCAAGTAATACTGAAAAACTTTTTTTTTTAGAAATAGGGTAGATCAACAGGGAAAATTAGACTTTTTTCAGTTAAAAACAAATGTAGGCTAGTCAAACATTCAAATCTGGCTCTTTTAAAGTAAGCCTAGACTAAATGAAAACGCCACGCCTATCATCGACCTGTTTATATGTAAATAAAAAAATAAGAAATATTCAGTAGGTCTGTGTTCCCCAAGATCATCATAAAGTTATGTAGGAAACAACATAAGTGAGTCAAGCGGAGAATATATTTATATTGAAACATTGAATGTCTGTCGCTGCTATTAGGAGGATTGTGGTAGTGGTGCTGATGCGGGATGAGTCAGGCTATATGATGCTTTTACTGTCGCTTCCATTTCATCAGCACAAAACATCCAAACATTTCTCCATCTTCCAAGCGTGGATCAAAACATGACAGGCATAAATCATCTTTGACTTTTACGCGACTTTGATCACGGCAGGGATCATTTCAACAACACGTCGACTCATCTTTAGCAACATCTAAGCAAAATAGACCGCCTACACGGCGCTGTTTGGTTTGCACCTGTTTGTTTTTTTCTGTAGAGACGACTGTTGTGTTTATTATTCGGTATGTTATTTAAATAGTTTATGTCCGTCGTTTCATCCACCGGTTTCTAAAGAGGCTTCAACCCTTTAAAGATTATGGAATCTGCCGTTTGGTAGCTCTGAACCGACCAAACAAAAACAACGTAAGTAAAGAGCACCGAATAGGAGACCCTCTACACAGATGCTTCTACACAAAGACAACGGGTGTTATACAGTTGTCTGTTTTGTAGATGTAGAACAGAGAGTAGTAATCGTTATTATGACAAGGCCAACGATAGACAGCTGTAGTTCATGTTCCAGGCGAGCCTCGGTGCAAATCTAGCAGGCATCAATTAAGCTACTGTCAGTAGGTCATGTTACTGTTAGACTGGTTTCATTCAGTTGCACATGACTAAGAACATATAAACACATTTTGCCATTAAACAAATTATGATGTGTACCCTATATACTTCCATTAGCCTACCGAAAAGAGCATTAATACTAAAATAATATGGTCATTTTAGTGATAGATTAAGAATACACCACCAGATCCTTATCAGAGCTGTTGCAGGCCTTATAGAAGATTTTGTGCTTTAACTACCTTCTCACAGAAGAATCTCATGGACAGAGATAACTACAACGCATCCTCAAAAGGGGTTTTAAAATCTTCAAAGAGGGATTTGGTTAATTTTCTCCTTTTAGTAAACTGGTAAAGCAAGGTGACCTAAAAAAGTGGGTGAATAAAATAAAGAATGTGTCTTTTCTGTTTTGTCCTTGAAATGGAAATTGTAAAGGCATGTCTAATTCACTGCTCCTTTTTTGCTTTGACAGACCTGACTAAACATGGAGGCAATTTGGCTTTACCAATTTCGACTGATTGTTATTGGGGACTCCACTGTTGGAAAATCGTGTTTAATTAGGCGATTCACAGAAGGCCGCTTCGCACAAGTGTCGGACCCGACAGTCGGGGTAGATTTTTTCTCTCGCCTGGTGGAGATTGAACCTGGGAAACGCATTAAACTGCAGATTTGGGACACTGCAGGCCAGGAACGCTTCAGGTAATGTAAATCTTTATCTTGGATTATGTTACATTAGACCGTTTTCATGATTCTGCATCACTGTAAATAGCCCAACCGTCCAATAATTTATTGATCGTTCATAGGGTGGACGAATAGATTTCATATGGAGTTGTTTTGGTGGTTCACCTCATAAAATTTAAATCCTATTGACCCCCGTTTCCATAAAGATATGTGTCCTGTTCTGTATAAATAATATCACTGTTTAGAAAGTTCAGAAATATTTTATTGTGATTGGCATATTATTTTATATTTAACTACATTGTCAAATTCTTGCTTAAACATCAAAGGAAATTAAGTTAGAGAATCAAGCTTATCTGATCAGGAGTCTTTATCTATCCACATGATTGGTGTTTCCATGGTATCCAGGCTGATGTATTTCTCTCAGACTTGGTGACAGACTGATTCACACACTGCCGATTCTATATATATATTTTGATTTTATATATATATATATATATATATATTCATCATAGGTAATTCAGAGATACTGTCTAGATTCACAAATGCAGCTCAAGGACTTGTTACCAACAAAAGTTTTTTTGCAGAACTCCTACAGGAAATATAAATATTGGTGAATCACTACCTTCTACAGTGTCACAAATGTTTGACATAAAGTGATGTCAGTAACTCCAGAGGCCCCTCTGCATCCTTCACAGCTCAGTGCGTTCTCGGCAGTACTCCTACACAAGCTCAGACTCTTTTTTTTTTTTTTTTTACATTCTCACTCTACCTTGTTTTCATCTCTGCCTTCTGTTCCAGGTTTACATTTCCTGTTCTCTCCACTCCTGTCAAACACACAAGCACCTTACTTTCATTTCCAGTTTTACAGGAGTCAGGACAGATTCTGTTATACAGCCACACACCATTTCTCATAAACACAGTTTGATCATCTTACTTATTTCTAACAATAACCTATCTATCCATCTACCCATAAACGTTCAAACCTTTCATTCAAAGCAATTGAAATTTGCCTTTCTAGTTAAAATTACTTTATATCAGTTCATTTAAATGACAAAGCAACAAAAGCAGTGAAAGAACTTTTTTTCGGTGGTGACGAAAAACATAAAATCTTAATTCAGTCCATAACTTGTTGATTGGATGGGGGAGAGAGGTCTAAATGCAAATTTCTTAAGACATATATGGCAAATTTAGTCAATTCTAACAAATCTGTTGTTTTACCAAAAGCTTGAGTCATTACAGTTTGATTAAAACTGTTGATTCAAATTATGAAAAAGATGTATACATATTCATGGATCAGTCATTCACAGTAAGGTCAATAAAATGCACTTCGATAATACACTTCATGCCAGCATTTATTTCTACTTATATACATTTATATTAGAATTGCATCCTGTATCCAACCTAGATTAAAATTCAGGAACATTGTTTTATTTTGTCATGCTTTCTTTAGGTCTATTACCAGAGCATACTACCGTAACTCCGTGGGAGGTCTGTTGCTCTTCGACATCACCAACCGCCGCTCCTTCCAGAACGTTCACGAGTGGTTAGAAGAGGCACGCAGCCACGTGCAGCCCCACAGCATTGTCTTCCTGCTGGTCGGTCACAAATGTGATCTGGAACCACAGCGTCAGGTGAGCCGGCAAGAGGCAGAGAAGCTAGCAGCTGCATATGGCATGCGTTATGTGGAAACTTCAGCACGTGATGCCATAAATGTGGAGAGGGCTTTTACAGAGCTGACTCGGGATATATTCGAGCTGGTGAAGAATGGGGAGATTACCATCCAGGAAGGCTGGGAGGGAGTGAAGAGCGGGTTTGTACCAAACGTGGTGCATTCATCAGAAGAAGTGACAAAGGGCGATCGCCGGTGTTTCTGCTGAGTCAGTAATCGCCACCCTGGTACCTATCAAACATTTGGGCACTAGTGGACACAAAAACCCTGCTTCCTCCAATCACAGGGTCAGTCTTCAACTCCCTGATTATGACATCATCACCCCTCTCCTGCCTGCTGATTGCCTAAACGAGTCCCACCATGCCATATTGCTTCACTTTTGTATACTACTTTGCTCATTTTCCTAATCACACAATCTTGTAAATGGCCAAATTGAACTGCTAAGAATTAACAGTTTTTGCAGAACTCCTGCTGAAAGGTCGGTCAGAACTGTATCGGCAACTGTAACATCTCTCATGAATAAGCTTGTTCCAGGTATCTTATCTTGGTTGTATCATGGCTAATACAAGTTTTACCCACTGACTTTAATGATGAAAGCTGGGATATGCATTTCTGTTAACTGAAAGATCTCAGACTTGAAATATTTGAATGCTAAAGGTCTGATAGTTTTAGTAAAGACAAAGGCTAGGAGATATACTGCAATATATTACATAAAGGTATGGGTTTCACAGACAGGGCTTATATGGTAGGATTAAGCCATAGATCAAGGACATTTAAGTAATATTTATAAACATACTTGCAACAAAAACATTACTGGGGTCAATCTTGAGATGCACTGATATATTTCGAAATCAGTCAGTGCAAGTTTATTCTAGTTGGTACAGCTCAGACTTGCATATTAATCTAGGACTAGGCTTAAGCCTCGTCTGTGAAACCGGGGTAGATAAATTCCAAGACTGGAGAAAAACACAATCTGTAATGACTCCCTTATTAAAAAACAAAACTAGATTATAAATTGTAATTGAAATGGTGCAAGATACACGTCATGTGATATGATAATCATATTACCCAAGAGGTTAATTTTATGATCTAACGCAGAGATTCATAAGAGACTACTGAGAGTACTGTTGATCCATTAGCCCCAGGTGGATTAATAATCGTGCATTATTTTACAAATATTAAAATTTTACTTATCACATACTACCACAAGAGGCCTCTGGTGCTCACCAGAACTACAAAGAAACCTTAATCAGCTGTACTTAAGTACATCTTTTACACCTTTTATCCCAAAGAGTGTTTTTGATGTTACAACTTGTGATTGTACCATCTAAAGTGAAAAAAAGCAAGCTCTCCCAATAGGTTTTCTAATCGCCCACTGACCTTGTACACATTCACACAAGACATCTGTATCTATAGAGCTTGCATTGCCATGTATTTAACCCTTACTTTATTCATCTATAACATCTTTACTTTTTTAAATGACTTTTTCTTCACTTCCACCCCTACGAAATATATCCATAGCCGCTTTCTCGAATCCGATTGGAGAAGATGTGTTGATACTGTCCACTGCAGTGTACAACTGACTGAGTAGTTGATCGGACATTATTGGATAACATGAAGCCAACCAAAACATGGCTGAGATGTGGTCTCAGGTAAGATCCAGGAGTTTGGACTGGGTTGTCCACTTGCTCACTCAGTAAGCTTTTTGTGGCTGATGTGGATTTGCAAGGACTTGCTGTACAAACACTACTGAATCTGTTTCTGTGAATTTGAGACACCCTGTACCTCTTAATCAAGGGAACTTGAAATGTACTACAGATTAAAGTAACATGTTTAAAATGTTCTGGTTGTATACTACAACTGTAATTATTAACATTCCACCCACAAGTTGTAGGAATTGAATATCATTGTAAAATGCAATGAGGATGTCATCATTACAGCTGGTATGCTCTCCAAAAGCATGCAATTAAAAAGTAAGAGACTATCAAGACAAAATTTGTAGTTTCAGTACTGCACAAGTGGTTATTAAAGATTGAAGGGAATGGATGGATTTGCAGGCACATATTTAATTCGTTGGATTCATCAAAGCTTATTCATCCCACTCCCTGCCAGAACCTCAACCAGAAAAGGAATTATAAAAAGCTACTGTACTCAGATTAAATACACAAAGTATCTCATCAATTGTGCCTTCCCAAATCGCTTCATTATTAGTTCCTTGTTCAGTGTTTAATGGCTACAATGTGACAAATGAGTACAGATAAAGGACGAGATGAAAAACCATGAGAGTAGGTGTGAAGAAAAGGGAAGTGGAGAAGAAAGGAGGCTGATAAATGAAACAGAATGACCCCTGATATTTTGCACGCTGCATTATGACAAAGATCTCACCAAGATTTGGCAACAAAAATTGCACAAAAAGAAATTTGAGGGCCATAGGAGATGAAACAGATTTGCTTTAACAGAACTGAAATTTCAGAATTTTACCAAACAAATAATAAAAAAAGAGCACAGAGGAAGACAACTGTGTAGACCCTATGGAGAGAGGCCACCTCTTATACAGGTAATAATTCATCAATTAAAAAAAAGAAAGAAAGAAAACTACCATTATTACTTTTGTTTGATGTTTTTTCAACTTTTTACTTGAAAATAATACTTTAAAAAGTAACAAATCAATAGATAACAGTTTGTGTTGGTGCAAACAGATACATGGGGGTGAATGTTCTGATGGGGAAGTATTTTGGGTGGGGTGGGAACAAACTAGGCCTCTTCTCCTAGGACCGCTCAGCAGATTTGAGGAGGTTGTCTTTGCTCCTTCTCTTGACATCCCAATTGTAAACACGTGCCATATCTGGGAGAGTAGCGGTTAAGGGGAATCTGAAAAAGTTGCCAAGTATTCAAGTACACAGCTACTTGAAAGAATATATTACACTTAGATAACACAAGAGTCTCAAAAAATCTTTCACTAATGGATTCTAATTTTTTAGGCATTTACAGCCTGTATCTATATCCGAGTTCTTTCTTGAAAAAAATCTACAGATGTCAAACAAATGTCTGACTAGGGTTGCAAAGGGGACAGAACATTTCTGGCAAATTTCCATGGAAACTTCATCTGGGAAATTTTGGAAATATTCAAAATTTGAAACTTACCTGGAATTTATGGGAATTAATTGAAAATTTGGGGAAATGTTCATTTTTATGTTGTATATGATACAATTTTATACATTTAATTATTGTTAATAAATAGGCATATTGGAATGATTCCAGAAGAATCATGTGCCACTGAACATTGGTGTAAGGGATGTTTTCAGCAGAAATACGCATTTTAAAGTATGCACCTTTTTGTTCAATGAGGAAGTCTATGGGTGAGCCTTCCATAATATTATCCACTATAGGTAAATAAACAAGGAGAACAACAACGGTAAATTGTTTGCACTACAAACCAATGTGTTCATAATTAAGACAACAGTAAAATAATATGCAATTTGCAAATGGCCACACCTCTTTTTACATCAAAAATGTGGATATTACAACATAAAACCATTATTTTAAATTGCAATACAGCACAATATTACTGTTTTGATCTGTACTTTTAATCAAATAAATGAATGCTTGATGAGCAAAGGATTTGCAAAGTTTTAAAACATTAAAAGGCGTGTGCATGTGATTTTTAGTCTAGAATTTAAACTGAAATTGCATTAAATCTAATTGTTTTAACCAAGATTATGATTTTATCATTCCCATATATTTTCCTTAATTCCCATGGAAAGTTTCAAGTGTTGAAAATTCCTGGAATTTTGCAACCCTATGTCTGACTAATAATTAAAATACATCACAGTGTGCTGAGAAAGAGAATGGGATATTAATTTTGTACACAAATATTTCACTCACTGACCCTATTAACCAACACCAAACATACATAAATATCTGCAATCATAAATATTAACATTTCCAATCACATTATAGCTATAACTTCTTGTCCAACAAAACAGTGCTGGTGCACCTCACAGCTGGCCTCAAGTCTCAACAAAATTTATAATTACATATTTGATAACAAGCAACAAAGGAGGTGTATTTATGCTCTCCACAGCTTTACACATCAAATACTGCACAACAAGCAAATAACATTTCATGTCTTTTAGTGCATGCATACACTACTGTTCAAAAGTTAGGGGCCAGTAAGCTTATTTTATTTAAAGATTATTATTTTTGATAAATTAACATTAACATGTGTTTATAATTTTACAAAGATTTCAGTTCATTTCAAATAACTGCTTTTCTTTTGAATTTTCTATTCATTACAAAAAAATCCTTAAATAATACAAAAAAAAAGCGCTTTGCCATCATATGAGCAAATTATATATTATTATTATAATTTTACCTTGAAAAACAGACTTTGTGAGTATAAGAGACTTACTAAACCCAACGTTTTACAAACTTTTGAGTGTGTATATGTGACTAGCGATAGATCTGACATTTACATTTTTAACTAGGACAGTTATTAAATTGTTAAAAATGTTAGGTAAAGAACTAATCAAATACAACAAGCACATCATTATGGAAAAGAACAAATACAAACCTCAGTGTCTCTATAGATTTGCCATTGTTTAAGGATACTGACTTCAGTGGTTGTGAATTGGTCTCTAAGGAAGTCCAGGTCCTCTTCCAGAGAATCAAGATTCCGGGAAGCTGTAGCCAAGTTTTTCTCCAGCAGCGCCTGGGCCTCATCAATATCATATTCCAACATGACATTAGCCTGGTACGCAAACACAAAAACCATGGCTATAAGCTAGCTTATCATATTACCAATTAACAGACAGGCATGTGACACACTGCTAATCGCACAAACACTTTCATCTGTTCATGAGGAGCTTAAGTTGTACAATCCCCAACCAACCCTCTTACAACACGACTGAGCTGCACAGGAGTCTAAGCAGAAAAGCTATAGGGAGATACATCAACACTATGAATATTAAAAATGTCAAAACAATGATGTTAAAGTCCCAACTCATTACATTTACATAATATGACGCATTTCTTATTGACCAACTCGGGTGAGTAGCCTGATTTTATCCATCTGTAAATTATCTTGCTTAAGAATAGATATATATATGGTTAAGAAATTAAACACTACCAATGGTTTATTTCATGTTCACTATTAATATAATGACTCACAGTAGTCAACACTTACCCCAAGCCACAAACACACTTTATCTGTGGGTGGGACAGAGGCTTTGCAATAGACGTTATCAGCCAACAGAAAATGTGTCTCCATGGGGTCTGTAGTGTCCTGTGATTGAACATGCATAATTAAGAACAGGAGAACAAACAAATAGAAGAGACAAAGTGTGAGAGGTAATAAAAATTGACAGAGAAAAACACTAAAGCTAAATTTTAGGCATTAGAGAGTTTATCTTTAATTTGCTTCACTCCAGATATTTGCACATATGAAGAAATGGGAGTATTATGACAGACTAACCTTCTTTTTCTGCATGTGCCGTAGGATTTCTAACGTCTGTTTGATTTGTGGGATCTGGCTTTTCAACCTAACACACAAAAAAATTGGAATTAGCAACAGCATTTACCTCATGTTTTAAATGCAGCAATAAATCCTTTATTTATTCCTAACAACAAAAGAAGAATAGTCAACAATGATGCAAGGAAACTGTTAGCCAATTACACATTCTTAGTTACTATAAGAGCAACCTTTAGCAGTGTAGAATAAATCATAACTAAACCTTAGTTTCTTTTGACCCAGATTGAGCTCCATATATTTGTACTTCTGATACTGTTCATCCAGCTTCCTCAGCACGGCGTCTGCTGTGTCATTGCCAGGCTGCTTCATAAATGCATCCACATCTTCCTACAGAACCACATGTACAGTTCACATGTTATTAACAACATCTTATGGGCTTTCTTAATGGATTACCACATATGAAGTACTTCAACACCGATTATTGGTGTGTTATCTGTCACTGAAAGCACACTGCACCTTCAAGACATGAGCAAGCAAAGCCTGCCGCCTTATAAGGAGAAGAGCAGGGCGCTTTCTACTTCAGAAAGCCGTTAAACACCCGCACACCGCTTTCACGGATAAATATCGAAGTACGACCATAAAAATTAACTATATATCCTATTCCCACTGACCACAAATATTGCTTCGGGGATTCCGAGATGTTTTTTCTTATTTGCAGCTCCTGCATTGCCACTCTCTATGGTCGTCGCCATTTTGGAGAGACTCACGGCTCTTCCTCTTCACGCACGCGCCCGCTGCTCTTACGCACGAGCGCGGCCTGCATAATAAAAGTAATGGCATCTGTGTCTAAAGTTGAGTGACTGATGTATTTTTAGGGCCCACTGAAGTTTTCATTTCGTTAAATGTGTTTGAAAATGTTCTTTAAGGTCAAATTCAGTACCTTTGTCGTGTTTTGGAGGCTTCGACACTTAACAAATCAACCAGCAGGTGTCAGTGTCGCCCAAACGACCGACAGAAAGAGCACGAGGCGCTGGCCGTGACGTGCGCTGCTGGTGACGAGCCAGAAGCGTGATCTCATACATTTAGGGTGACATGTAAAAATAGATAAATAAAAGGGCTGTTTATCGTATATTTGATCTTTTATGTATATTCAGTCGGCTATCTGTACTGCATACTAAAACGGTTCAATACAACAACAGGAGTGTTTAATTTTTCAGGCGTTATACTGTAAAATTGTAAAGGTTGTCTGTGAGAGACCTCAGTAAAAAAAAAAAGTGTATGTGAAAATTAACATTGTATAATTATGCATATAAAACTGTTTTAAAATAAATAAATAAATGTGCTATAAAGGTGTTATCATTTATTACATATTATTTTTACTCCACAAAATTGGTCATAAGCAGCATGGGTATATTGTTTGTTAAAAGTTATACATTTTTATTTTATGCCAAAAGTAATCAGGATTTTTAGTAAAGATCAAGTTCCAATAATATATTTCACATGATATATAAATCTCAATTTAAAAAAAAAACCCTTATGACTGGTTTTATGGTCCAGGGTCATAAGCAAATTACTGGTTAAACGTATCTGTAAAAGTACATTTTCGTATAAGAGAAAAATTTTATATTTTCATTGATTAATTTCTGAATCTCTCCCAACAATAAGAGTAGTAGTCAGTATAACACCATATATAATTCTTTGCTAATTAGTTTTGGGGTTTAATTTTTTTTTACTTGCTGTTGATTGCCAATGCAACACTGAAAAAAATGTGTCACAATAACAACAGACTGAACATACCACACAGCCTTATTTTCCGTCACAAAAATGTAATAGAATGTGTACCCTGGAAAAGGTCTGTGGTAGTTTTGCTAATCAAAATCTTCTGATTGAGTCAGAGAATGAGCTATAGCAATGCCTGAAAATGATTTAGCTGAACTGATTATAAATTCCAGACCAAGAAAGAGTGCCTGAAATACAGTTGGGCTGCTAATACAGCAGCTGAAGGTTCTGTTAATAGGGTGACTCTGAATGCATGCTCATGATGATTTGTGGCTGTTGCTGAAATTAAACCAGAAGTTTTCAACCTGTTTGACCCAAACGCCAAAGTCCCCTCATTTCAAGTCAGGTCAAGCTTTATTGTCATTCCTCTACATGTGTGGACATACAGTGGAAGGAAATGTTGTGTCTCACGGGACCACGGTGCTACATAAATAAACATAAATATGAACCTAAATACACTAGACGTGGAAACAATTTTTTAAACCTATATATGTAATTCTAAGAATAACTGACTATACATACATACACATAACCTAAGACAAATATGCAAGTAGTTTACATAATACATGTGCATGATAATGTGCAGAAAAGTTTAAGAGGTTTAAAGGGTTTTTTAAAGGTTAAGAAGCAAATTGTGCAAAATGATTTGTGGTGCATTGACAAGTAAGCTAAGATTTTTTTTCTGTAACGATGAAATTGTTTTTTATGATCAGGAACTAGGAGCATCAGTGGTTCATTGGCTTGTAATCATACGTGCTATACCCTTGTCATAGCTAGTGTTAGAACCACAAGAGAACACCATTCTCTTCAGATTGCTGATGTTACTTCACTTTCATGTTTGGTATGAATGTTTTGAATCACTTAAATGGTTTTCTGAAAAAAGTATCATGTGGGGGCCTTGGAATATAGCTGTGGTGAAGCACTAACCAAAGTTAGAATCCATTTGCAAGTGTTTTATTCAGGGTCAGAGTACAGGCAAGGTCGAGAACCGGCAGACAAAGCAATGCAGAATGATCAGAATCAGAATCGTGTCATAGTCGGCCATCGTGTGCGGGAAGCGGCAGGAAGGTCCCAGGTAAGGCCCAGGAAGGGAGTCCGAATTGGTTAGTATTCCGGTGAGGGCTCCCTCTGGTGGTGAGGAGGAGGCGAGCCAGGAGCAATAGCCACGGGGGGGCTGAGAACCATGTTATCTTCAGGAAATACACTGTATTTTAATGAACCAAACTGGGCTTAACAGGTACTTAAGGTAGCAGTGCTATAGCATCTCAAGCAAACAACCACTAAAGAACCAAATATTTTTTGTGTGTCTATGTAAAGACTCCTCACTGCTATTTATGTATGTGTATATATATACATACTTCAAAGTAATGAAGAAAGCTCTGAGCGTGACGGAGATGATCAGATTTTCATTGATGAGCATGGACATTCAACAGATGTTAAATAAGAACAGGAACAATGTTACCAATGACAAACTTATTAAATTATTACATAAGGAACTAAAAGTCATCCGACCATATCGCTGCCAAAAGAACACAAAGCAATAAAGTTCACAAGTTTTATATGTCCAACTAGAAACGTTTGGGTCATATTAATGCTAGCCTATTAAGACAGACCTCTTTATTACCGCGATCACTTCCAGGAAACATAAAATAAATTAGTTCATTTTTTACTCATTACAAACAGTGTGATGGGCCTTTGCTTTGTGAATTGGTGTGCACTTTAGCAAATCAAATTAAGTGTCATCAGCTCAGTTCTTACCGTTAATAGAACCACAACAAAAAGCATTTCATCCGCTGTTTGAGCGCACATAAACTCCGGGCAGTCACAATGATTAACAGGCCTGTGTTTGGTATCAGTGCGCAGGGCAGCGATTTCAGGCATAGTGTTCGTCAGAACTGCGTCAGAAGCGATACACTCACTGGATGGGAGGGGACTGAAGAGGCGTCGCTTGCTGGGCAGACTCATAGCGCAGCGAGTATCAGCACTGGGCGGGTGTGAGGAAACCTCTGGGAAAGGAGGAAATCTAGCTTATTCTGTTTATTTTGGAACGACAATAAACAGACGTTAATTTTTAATCTACTACAAGAGTAAAATTATTCAGTCTCGCGTCTCTAGTCTCCGCCTGAAGCGAAAGACGGGCGAGTTTAACGCGCGCGAAGAATCGTGAGTGGCAGCGCGAGCTGAAGCATCTTTTCAGGACCTTGGACAGAGCGCGCGCATACAATGGCACCAGTGACGACAGAAGAAGCACATTTTGGTGAGTAAATTGTTATTTGTGATTTTGGGAAAACATGGTATTTGTGCGTGGTTAAAGAACTGTTTTTGGGAACGTGGCTCAGTAACAGTAACGATTTCCCTGATGCGGGAGCACATACATAAATAGGCGCGTGTTCTATTAGTAGGCTATGACATCACTGGTGTATGAAGATGCTTGAAACGCGTTGATATGTTTGTCAGAATCTTTCGGTGACGTATTAGTCACAGAAGAGTACGTGATATTTTCTGTGGGTAAGACAAAAGGCTGACAGGGCATCTTAGTTAATTCACTGGAGAGGTGCTGCACCCAGCACGAGACGGAAATTTCCAGATTCATAGACACTACTGCACTCCCACATGACATGGTTGTAGCTTGTCAGGCTTTCCTATCTAAATCGAAATTAACAGTTCTTTGTCAATGTAAATATAATCTCTGCGACCATTTAGGAGACCTCGCGAGACCTAATTTGTTGAGGAAAAAGTGACATTATTTTCCTTTACATTGTTTTAACTGTTGACATCAACACATGTGAGTGTTTGTGTTGCCTCTAAAACATTTGATATAATCTATCTTCTGTTCTTGATTGAATATTTTGTGGCAACATAAATCTGTTAAATAAAGAAATTCTTGGTATTTTTTTCTCAATTTCCTGTTTCAGCGGAGGTTCCTGTGAGTGTGGCAGTGGTGAGTGTGTTTGGCCTGGTCTTCAGCGTCTCCATTTTTGCATGGATTTGCTGTCAGCGCAAAGCCAACAAGGCTAATAACAAGACCCCACCCTATAAATTTGTCCACATGCTGAAGGGAGTTGACATCTACCCTGAAGGCCTGAATGGAAAGAAGAAATTTGGAGGTGACAAGACACCAGAAGCTCATGGAAAACAGACCCTCAGTCCCAGTGGTGGGCGGCCAGAGCTCCATCTGGACCTGGAGAAACGAGATCTTAACGGAAACTTCACTTCCAAGCCACCAACCCTCCAACTCAAGGTGCGTAGCTCCCCAGACCTGGACATCCCGTCTCTACAAGCAGGCTTTGGGTCAGGTGGTATCCAGGAGGCTGGTACACCAGAAAGTGTTCTGTCCAGTCAGACACCGACACCGGCAGTGGAGAAATCTCAGGACAAAGAGGGTGGCCTGGGGACACTCTACTTTTCGGTTGAATACAACTTTGAGAAGAAGGCTTTCATGGTTCACATCAAGGAGGCACACGGATTGTCTCCCACGGATGAACAGTCATTGACCTCTGACCCCTATATCAAGTTGACCTTGCTACCTGAGAAGAAGCACAAGGTGAAGACACGTGTTTTGAGGAAGACTCTTGACCCAGCCTTCGACGAGACCTTCAGCTTTTATGGAATCCCATATGCACGGGTTTCCCAGCTGGCTTTGCACTTCATGGTGCTGAGTTTCGACCGCTTTTCACGTGATGAAGTGATCGGAGAGACCCTCGTTCCTCTGGCTGACATCGACCTGTCTGAGGGACGCGTCCTCATGACCCGAGATATTATTAAAAGGAACGTCAGGGTAAGAATAGCTTTAATTATATTTCATTTGATGGATTTTTCACATATATACATTAATGTGCATGCGTTAACTGTTTATAATAACAGTGTATTATATATGTGCACAGTCATAGACAATCAGTAGTTAATCTTGCTTACCGCGGACAGTCAATGACACACCCAAGTCTGGAAAGAGAAACAATTAATGGTGACTGTTTGTGCAGTGGGTCAATAAACAGTCTTTGCCATCCATCTTAAGGTCACACGTTGTAAATTTTTAATTTACCCACTAATGGACCACACATGACTCACTGTTTCTGCCTTTAAATACAGATTGCATGTATTTAGGCTGATAATAATTGAACTAACTTGTTAACAAAAGAGTCTACGGCACATATAACACACTCCTGAATGCATAAAAAGCTTTGTTATGGGCTGAAAGGCTACATGCCTTATTTAAATAATAGTGAACAGGGCAGAAGTCATAATCTTTGGCAAACTCTTGTCTGGCAACACAATTTCACCGTTGTGTGCATTAGAATTCACTCCATTTGAGCTGAAAGGAAGGCTATTATCTTTCATTGGTGACAGTGGCTGCATATAGTTAAACACACATAATTATGCCTCATCAGTTGAGAGACATTCCAAGTCATCGCTGTGGCAGCAGCAGAACCCTGCTGATGTGTTGCCAAGGCAACATGCTGCCGTGTTCACACATAATTGGAGTCATGCATTGGTGTTGTGCCAAGGGAATGATTCACAGTCAGTTGCTCGTAACGTTAACGCACTTAGAAGTAATTTTCTCAAATCTGCCTAGGGTTATAAAAAAAGAAGGTGTTTTGCACTTTGTGAGGCTGATTGTGTCCAAACCTCACAAGAACATAACTGTAAATAAATGTCTTGGTTCTTTATCTTTAGAGGAGTGCTGGCCGAGGAGAGCTACTTCTTTCCCTGTGTTATCAGTCGACCACCAGTACTCTGACTGTGGTGGTGCTGAAAGCCCGCCACCTGCCCAAGACTGACTCCAACGGACCCTCAGGTGAGGTTAAAGCATGTGGATCAGGGCAATATAGAGAGAGAAGATGCAAGAACTGCATGTTTTTGGAAAAATAATACTTAAAGAAAACTAAAAAGAATTATAATATGAATTTACATTTTGATTTAATGTTTTTAAACATTTTTGATTTATATCAAAAAAATATTTATATACATTTTTATGAATATATATGGGCCCATTGTTGAGAATCACTGAGCTGGAATATTTTATATACATATTAATGGTACTAGTATTATTTTTGGTTTATTTTTTTTATTTTATTAATGATTTATTTTGATTGCAGTTTTACCTTAGTTTAATGCATCAAGCATTTTTACTTTTTGTTTTTATTCTTTCCATTTTAATTATAGAATTTTTTTTTTGTCATTTTTTGTTAGTTTTTAATTTTTATTTCAGTTGTACCTTAATACATCAAGTAAAATTTTTGCCTTGCCAGTTAGATTAAATAATATGTTTTGTTTTAGCTACATTTAATTCATTTCAAATGACATGCTATTTTTTATGGTTTTAGTCAAACTATTGTCAGTGATCTCCCAGTTCACTATTTATCGTTTCTGTACATCTACTCAAATATTGATTTCCGTCTCACTCTGTTTATTTCTTTTCCTGCTGTCTTTTTTAGACCCTTACGTGAAGGTGAACCTGTTCCAGGGGAAGAAGCGAGTGTGTAAGAAGAAGACACACGTGAAAAAGTGTGCCCCCAACCCCGTCTTCAATGAGCTCTTTGTTTTCGACCTGCCCTCTGAAGACGGCCTGCGAGACACCAGTGTGGAGCTCCTGCTGCTGGACTCCGACAGAACATCCCGCACGCCTGTCATCGGCCGGCTCCTCCTGGGCACCTCCTCCCCCGGCACCGCCGGCGAGCACTGGCGCGAGATCTGCGACCACCCGCGCCGACAGATCGCTAAGTGGCATGCACTGTCCGAAGAATAGCTTTGTTGGTTGCAGTGCCGACAGATGCCCAGGAACTGTCATTGGAAATTCATGGTTGAGTGGGCAGGATTTGAACTGTGGACTTGTCACGAGTAATGTCCTCTGTCAATCAACTGATCTCAGTCATATCATTGGGGTGGGGCTTCTTCTAAAGGGGGAGGCGGCAGCTGAACCCAGCCAATTAACAATTCCAAAGACTGTCTCAGATGCCCGATGCTTTTTCTTCATGCTTCATTCAAACCTGATCGATTACCACTTTGTGCAGTACCGAATGTCATGTTGCTATTGCTGTTCTTCTCTACTCACTGTTAATAATACTCCATTATGCTATACAATTAAAGAAAATCCTGGTAATGTGATGAGGATGTAAATTAACTGAATGATCTGTTTATTTTTTAAGAGATGCTTTTATCTTTTGTTTATTCAGATGTTAAAATTCATTTATTCTCTTCCTTTTATACTTGATTTCTTGACTTTGGTTGGTTTTTGTGTTTTCTGCCTGACATTTTTGTAAGTTAACATGGTGTGTGGAAGCAGCCTAAATTAGGCACAAACTAGCAGAGACTGATGTGTTACCGAAGGACGACTGCACAAACTGAACAGGACCGCATGCAGTGCGTGTGTGAATGCGAGTGTGTGTGTGTATGAGTGTATATAAATGTGTATATGTGTGTTAGTTCAGTTCCAGTGGACTGTGAGACAGAATGTTGTTCTCTTCACTGTGTGCTCACAGTGGAAGTGATGTATATGTGTATTACTATAAAACATCCAGTCCTGAGAAAGAAATACAGTGTGTTTCCTGTCATTTAGTTCATCTTAATTTATCTGATGGAGCAGGAAGTCAGTAGCTTTACGTCACTCTCAAATCAATACAGTGATTAGCATTAGAGAGAAAGAGAAATGTCCATAAACTTACTTTTATACTTTTATTTAGCAAGAATGCATATCACTGATTAAAAGAATCAGTGAAGACATTTATAGTAATACACAACATTTCTATTTTAAATAAATGCAGTTCTACTGAACTGTCTAGACATCAAGGAATCCTGTAAAAAAATGTATATTAATATTAAGCAGCACAAGCATTGATCATCAGATGAAATGTTTCTTGCACCAAATCCGCATATCAGAAGGATTTTAGCATCACATTAATAAATTATATTTATATCTATAAACGATTACTTTAAATGTAAATATTATTTATTTGTTATATTATCTTGGTACCAGGAAGAAGTCTATCCTCAGAAAACCTGTGGGTGGGTTGCCAAGGTTTGGAATATCAGGAAGGGCCAGAATGTTCTGCTTCTCTTGGATCGTTGGCAAAATGAGGTAAAGCTCTATTCCTAGCCATCAACGTCAGTCCACTGAGCACAACTCTGATGTGTCATTGCTCCTGCATGTTTTAATACCAACATGAGCACCCACACTTACTATATATACACATAATATAACCCTTGTGAGAGATTGACAAAAATGCTAATTTAGTCTAAAAAATTACAAACATACACTCAAATAGAGATGCAAAGTTAAGAGGCAGTTGTGTTTATCGAATTCAGTCAAATTTATCCACAATAAGCATTGCATTTAATGTACTGAAGATTGACAATTAAAAAGAACTTTTGGAAAGCAAAAGAAATACAAATATACACATACTTGGAGGTTTGTATGCATGTAACAGTTAAAGAAAATACGCTGAGCCTAGAAGAGAAATATCAATATTGAGAGGACAATCATAAAGTGACAGGAATTGTGAAAAGTGTGTGTGTGTGTGTGTGTGTGTGTGTGTGTGCTGTGCCATGCATACAAATGAATAAGATGACTGAGGTTCTGATGTCAGTTAATATGATGTGTCATCTGCCGTCTCTCCAGTGATACATCATAGGTCAGCATAAAGAACACTGGGCAATGGTCAAACCACAAACACACACACACACACACACTGACCCATCAGACAGATCTTCCTTCACACCTGTCTGCACAAAAAAAATGGAGGAAATAATGTCAGAAGAAATCTTGGACTCCATCATCAGTTTCTGCGCACCTGAGAAACTAGATCTGCTGTGCTACAGAACCTAAATCCAAATAAAAACCTGGAGATGATCTGAATTGCAATCTGAACAGCAACTCACAACTGATTCCAATAGAGTATAGAATTTGCACATTTTGCTATGTTACACATACACAAGTATTAGGTAAAGGATATGTGCAAATTTAACAAAACATGCCATTAACATGCAATTTAATTAAAGGGACTGAAGACAGTATTGGATTGGATTTTAACTTACCTCTAAATACTTACCTGAAGCAAAATTCATAGGTAGACCGGACTCCAGTACTACAGCCCTGTTCAATAAAACTTCTTCATGATGCCATAGAGAACATTTTAGTGTATAAATGGTTCCATAAAGACCCTTTTTCTGTTTCACAAAAGAACCACAGATGAACCTTGGACTGAACGGCTCTTTGTGGACAAAAAATAGTTCTTCAATGCTACTGAATTGCATTGCTATGAAGCCGCTTTAAAGCACCTTTATTTTTAAGAATGTAGTTACAATATATATTAAAAACAACGTACTACAATGAATAACTAGACACAACAACATGACTGTGAATAAGTATTGATGCAGTATTCCTTTTTGGGTGGATCAATCCATTAAAAGTTATCTTTGCGGGGAACTGGAACAAAGCTAGTATCTGAAAAGACCAGCCACGTTCACATAAGAGAGTACCTCCTGCAGTCAGACACACGTCCACACCCAGTCCAGTCCAGCCCTGCGGGAGCTGCAAGATCAAGCTGTGAATCAGCTCAGACTCTGTGCGTGTGTGTGTGTGTTTGCACCCTGGGATCGTTCTCAGATGTAATGGAAATGCATTTTAAATGTGGCAGTATATCATGGAATGACAAATGAAGGATTGCCGTCTCCTTGCAGATCGAGTGAACGAGGCAGGGATGTTATTGTCTAAACTGCTACATCTTTGGCAAATACAAAACACTGTCATTTGTCTTGCCAATAAAACTTAAATCAAACTGGGAAGTGTGGATCTTAAAAGTGAGAGAGAACATAAAAGAAATAGATCAAGGAACCAAAGTGCAAGTAGAATAGGATGGTTAGAACAGTTGGAACTTAAATGGTCAACCCCATGTGGAAATGAAAAAGAGGGAGCGAGATAAGGGCAAAGTGAAGGGATTAGAAAGAGATAAAAAAATATGAGAGAACACGGAGACTGTGCGTTTGATAGAGGGCGCCGATGAAATATTAGGGGGATGTGAAATGTACAAGAGAGATGAGGCATGTGAGGTCGGCTTTCTGACTTCTTGGTATTCAGAGCAGACAATGACTGTCTCGACAAAGAAATAAATAATTAAATGGGTGAAAATAAGATTAAACCACAGAAAAGAACCACTGTCATTATGGGCCTATGGCCACACACACACACACACAGCAGTGCCTTGAGGTATTGAATAAAATTCACTGATGACACGTGTGTGTTGGTTGTGTTGCATCTGTGTGCAAAATCTACAAGTTTTGGATGTTCTATTTTTGCCTTGTCAGACTTGACACCCAAACACCTTCACACACACAACACAGGGAAACTCATTCACAAGCGAGTCTCCCCAAGAGACTGTCATCACAAGCTCAGAAGATTCATTTGAGTAGGACCTAAAATGCTAATTAAGGCACTGCGTCATCCATTCAGATCTATTATTACCTAAAATGAAAAACTCTGTAGAAATGTAACTATGAGTGTGAGAGTTGGTTTAGTGAGAGTTGCAGAGGTTTATTGAACTGGTTAGTAAACGATTAGCCTATATGCAATCTGAATTATGTAATCAGACTTCACTCATTGCTTGTAATTAGATTACAATTACTGTGTATGGATTACATGATTACAAATTATTTACACAATAGTAAATGACTCATCATTTATTGACTTTCCCCAAAAAAACTCTTTTAAATTTTCCTTTATAATAAAATTCTACTGTGTGCCATACAGAATATAGAATATAGAATTTTCTGTATGTAGAATTAAGATTTAAGATTAGTCAGTATATATAATTTTACATTCTCTCAATATAGAATGGCCATGTTATGTAAATTAATTTCCAATTCATTCTTCTGAATTTGGTCAACTATAATAAAATAAAATAATATACAAATAAAATATTTTAAGTTTGGGTGTTCAAGTGTTTTATTTCTTCTTAATTTTACAGTTTTCTGATTTACAAATTTTTTGCTTTTCAACAGCTCATACCCAGTTTTGGGTAAATGATGACATTTCCTGCCAAATCAAAAATGTATTAATTAGTTTTACAACTGAAAAAACACTTATGTTTCATATACTGGCTAAATAAATTTATAAATTGGCTAAACAATAAACAGAAACAAACAAGGTATCCTCTATAGTGTACAAGTAAGCACTTTCTGTAACACTTTAGCATGAGGCCTATTCTCACTATTGGCATTAACAAATTAGTATCCATAAATCACATACTATTGCCAGACTATACTCTACAAATTCTAACCCTATACCTACAGGGTACATAACTACCTAATTATTAATAATAAGCATTAAATTAAGAGTTTATTAAGGCAAAAGTCAAAGTTAATGGTTTGTTAATAGCGAGAATTGGACCCTTAAAATAAAGTGTGAACACATTGTCTTTAATAGCCTTATATTTTCCAAGAATTTGTTTTTAGGAAGCTGAAGTACTTGTTGAAATGTTGAAATGGGTTGTCTGGAAAATAACACAGTCACAATGACAAATTAGATGAACGGAAAAACATAAATGAAATCTGAAGGAAACTGACTTTTCATTTTTTGTCCTGAATGTCCTTAATTAAAGGTGAATGTGTCCAGATGATGGGCCACTGGATGTGCATTCTGCTGACTCATACTGCTGAAACTACATGACCTTCAACGCCAATGACAATTAAACAACCACAGAACCTTTTAAAGGCCTCTCATTCTTCTTTCCTAACACACACACACGAAATATATATATATATATAAAGAACACCTTTAACACCTCAGTGGGGGATGTATGAATTATTCTGACCCAGTTTCCACACTGCTCAAACACTTCAGCAGATATCAGCACCAATGGAATCTAAACCACTCCATGCTCTGTGTATGTGTGTCAGATGCTGTGTGAAGGAGATCTATAGGCTACAGGAAAGTAAAGGAATTACAAAGCTTTTGCTTGAGACGCTCTGTGAATACGAAGCAAAGCCGTTGCACTTGAGAGAGAGAGTGTGTGTGTGAGTAGGAATTACTGAACTCGTCTCAGAAAAGACGCCATTCCAACGAACTGTCAAGGCTAAACTCCTTTGGTTGTTATGGAGACGGAGAGGGTGAATGAAGGAAGGAGGGTGGATGGATGGAGGGAGGGAGTGAGAAAAAGAGGGAGCAGTCGTGACTGGGAGAAGTATGCCTGGCGGGCCAAAATCAAACTGGCAGGAGTGTGACATGACAAATTGTTGCTGCGCCCACAAAACGTTGGGAGACATGATGGATGGCACACTGGCACACAAACAGCTCAGCACACACACGCGCATAAAATGGTAAATAAGTCTTGCGATAATGATAGTGTGTGATTTGAATACCAGGCAGCCGCACTTCGGAGGAAAGCACATTACTAGTCACTAGAAAAATGAAAGGATGCAGACACAGAGAAAGAGAGAGGGCAAGTCAACAAGACTCACCCAGGGATTATTTGCTTCCTCTCCATTCACATGAACACTCTAAACCCCAGGCTGCCCTCCAAGGCTGCATGATCTGCCATGTGTTTCGTAACTGATCTGAGCGTTGGGACCACAGATAATGATTCTAGCCATGGATCTGGTTCCTTAAAGCAATGCTTCTATTAGTACATTTAAGAAACAGCATTGCTAAACAAATGAAAATGTTTTAAAGTTTATTTTTTTATTAACTTTTTTTTTTATTGGATCTGGTTGAGAATTGGCCAATACTTGATTCACTAAACCAGATGAGCCAGTTTTTCAGTAGTCAAGCTATACTCAGGTTCTTGTTCTAAACCATTAAGACCTTCATTCATCCTAGGAACACAAATTAAGATATTTTGATGAAATTCAAGAGCTCTTGCTAAAAAAAATATAGAAGCCCAATAGAAGCCATCATAGAAATTCAAGTGGTTTTCATTAACAAATCACAAATCACTATGAGCCATTAGCTTTGTCAAGTAAAATCATTACAAAATTCTTTTTTTCCAATAGGATTTAACATTCCACCAATACAATCCCTCACATAGTAGACACCATTATAGTTTCCATTAAAACCAATACAAACCATTAAATCCAGTACAGTTTCTATTGGGTTTTGGGCAGGATTCAATTGTTTTTTTCAGCAGTGCTTTCCGACCCTTCATAGACAGCAATGTAACTAATGGGCCATTTACACCAACGTTTCCAGCTATATACAGGAAACTGTTATTTTGCATGTTCGTTTACACAACAACAGCGTTTTCTGGACTGGACTTTTGAGTTTAAAATTGAAAATGGCACCATTTTCATATGAGTGGAAACCGTGAAGTCATGCACGTGTGTAGTAAAAAACATCTCTAAAATATACTGGTAAAAAACAGCTGTGTGTTTTTTTGGTTTTACAGTTTTAAGTTAAATTTACAGTTAAATAATATACCAAGCTATTAAAGTAATGAAATCTGTTTTGTATGTTTGTAATACACTGATAAGCATCAAATGCAGGTGGTGATGAGAAAGTCCCTTGATAAACCAAAACAGCTTTTAAATATAAACATATAGAGAAGGTGCTCAGTGTCACTCACACGAGGACTGAACACCATCAGGGTGAGACTCATTCAAACTAAATTTGAAATGCAATGCAGGGAATTATGGGAATGTCAGTTTAAGTTTTTTTCCCTGTAAATTTTACAGGACTTTACCATCGACCATTTTTACAGGTTTTTTACTGGTTTTTACCATGAAATCTCTCTTTAAGCGTTCTCTAAATAAGCCGTGTTGTAGCGGTCTTGACTTGACATAATTTACCATAGTCACTGAATATTTCAAAGATGCCACAGTCCTGCACAGAATAGCTCAATGGCTCTGTGTAAACCTACAGTATGGTAAATTACGTCAAATTCACAGTTCCAGCATAGCGGCTGCTGCATCTACATGCCTGGAGCGGTCCAATAGGGCGTTTATAAGTGTCTATGGTGTAACTTTATGTAGACATGCTTAGTCGGCCAACGTGTCGATTTTAAAGGCAAGCACGAACAAACACAACAACAGCCGAGGATATGGTACTGTTGTGCTGCTCAAGAGTTTGCTAACATTTCTTCATTAAAGTGTGGATTGAGTGAATATACATCATATAATCATCACTTCCCTGCAGTTACTGTTTACTAACAAGGTGACAGCGCCAACTACTGGCCTGGCATACGTAACAAGGCATTTTGGCTGTTTTTGCAGATGGATAAAACACGCCAAAAGGTAGGCGTGTATAGGTGAAACTTTTTCTTTTTTTACTACATTGTTGTCGTGTAAATGCAGCCATAATGTTCCCAGCACCAGAATACTTTTTGTGGACAAAGAAAACAAAAACAATGACTTTCTGCAATAATTCTTCTCCTCCGCATCACAGAAGACCAAACATAATTAACTTCAGGTATTGTTTATTTGTTTTAAATGAAACCAGTTCTGAATAAAAAGTGTCCTTGGTTCCCAGCCTGTTCCATAAGAAGCACAGCTACATCTACATCTGTGAGAAGTTGTTCTGTTGCCCAGAAGAGCTAGCAGTGTGAGTCACGGCAGATGCCCCTCTTCTGCATGACTAAATTAAGGGACACCCACACACACCCAAATTCTCTTTTTATGCTTTTAAAGGATGAAAGTTTTTCTAGTGGATTACTGGGATTACCCAGCAACTCTTAAGAATCTGTTTCCCTAAGAGCAATGAGCGTCTCAGAGTGTGAATATTATAGAGTCTAATAGTTTATTCTGGCCACAAACTGCCTGTTAGACAGGAAAAGATGATTTTATGTGACATTTAGGAGATGTAAATCTGAAAAAGATAATTCCACAATACCAGCCTGAGCACTCAGACTCCCTGAAGCTGTGCAGCTGTTAGCAAATTCAATTAAAACATGTCAGTTTTGTGTGCAATATGTATCAAATGACCAGTGAATCTACTGCAGTCAGCCAGGGAGGTGTCATCCAAGTTTAAGACTAAGAGAAACTGTCTTTATTTCCTGTGAAGAAAAATAGATAAAGAAGAAGATAAAGAGAGATTGGGGAAGGACAGAAAAGTTCAGCAGGGTTTAAACTGTTTTCTCAGTTTTTCCTCCTATGGTAAAAGGACTCTTGAACAATTTATATCCTCTCACACCATCTCACACTCTTTCTATCCATATCCATATCTCATTTCCGCTCTCTCCTCCTAAACTCATCTATTCCCTGTGGTCATGTGAAGACTTGCTATGAACAGCCATTAGTCAGCTCAGCGGCTGTGGCATACATTCTTTAAACTACACTCTCTCACACACACATTCATCCCTTCTTTCTCTCTTTGCAAACATTAGTCTCTCTCTGCTGCCGAAAAACTGAACCAGATCATATATCCTCTATCGATCAGCCTCAGATCTAATCGGCCAGCCCAACCTCTCTCCTTTATCTCCTCCTTGTTCTTTATGGAACCTAATTTGTGCTTGGTGGTTCTAGCAGGACTGACCTTTAAAAGGACACAAGGACTGGATGTGGAGCTAAATGGCCAAATTCAGATAAATCACAAAACTGGCCTAAAATCAAACTACCATTAAAACTTTAGGGTAAAATACAATGTTGTACAAAAAAAAGGAAAAAAGAAAACTGTTAAACTCATGTTGTTGAATAACAATAACAAGTACATCATAGAAACATCTATATATATATATATATATATTGAATATATAACCTTAGAGTGTGGGATTATATAATTTGAGCATGAAACACATGTAACTAGCACATTGACTCTTGAAAAATAATATTAAAAGGAGTGTCAGAGAAGCACTAAAGCACATTTGCTTAGCCTTTTCCTTGAAATAGAAGTAGACTCTTACAGCTCTCAATGTCGTTTGTCTGGATTTGTCAGTGTAACCTTTAAGGCATCCTGCTTATTCAGTCAATGACATTGAGAAATAGTGTGTGTGTGTGTGTGTGTGTGTGTGTGTGAGTGCACATGTATATGCTAAAATCCAGCAGTCCTGTAAAACACGACAACTGCTTAGTGTTTTAACTCACCACATTGCAAAAAGTGCTTTCTAAGACAAGATTTTTTGTCTTGTTTCCAGCCAAAATATCTAAAATTTTTGAAAACAAGACAAATTTTCTAGACAAGAAAAAATTACTGTCTGGGTTTTTGAAAAAACAAGCTAACATTTTTTGTCACATCTTCACAAACACCTGTCCCTGGATCAGTCACAGAAACATCACAACCAGCCACTCCTGAGTCCACACTAATCACCCGATCACAGTCACCTGAACTCTAGCACCTGTTCCCAATCACCTGCACTCCATATAAGCATGCATCGGCTGAGCTTGTTGCTATTCCACCTAACCACTGTGGAGAAGACTCTGAAATCTGCTCGTCTATCTGCCTCCTTACCTGCCTGAGTCTCCAGCACTGAGATCCTTTGCGAAAGACGTTTGCTTTATTAAGAATACCTGCTGTATGCAGAGCTTTTGACTTTGATAACCTTACCTGCTCCGATCTCTGTGTTGCTCCAGCACTGTAAATAAATACGCACCTGTTAAAACTTACCTTCTGGTCTGTCTACTTATGAGCGTGATAGCTTAGAACAAGCAAAATAATCTGTCTATGGGGTAAGCAAAATAATCTTGTTTCCAATTAAAAGATTAATTGGCTTGTTTCAAGTATAAACTCACATAATTTTAGCTTGTTTTTGTTCTGAAGACCGTAATTGTGTCTTGTCTAGAGAATCCTTCTTGATTTGAGAAATTTTAGATATTTTGGCTGGACACAAGACAAAAAATCTTGTCTTAGAAAGCATTTTTTGAAGTGCAACACCACCTACACTCCTCTATACACAAGCAAATATAGGAATACACAACCCACAATACATACGTCACGCACAGAGAGATGTTTAATGTATCAACGTGCTTCTCTTCATGAAATCCAAAGCATTCAACAACACTACTGCAAATCACTCTGAATGAATCGCGTTTTTCCAATTTTTTTTGTTTGTGAGTGAATTACTGTAATAAAATAAATATTTGTGCTTACACTTTGAAATACTTTGATAGTCCACTTTAGACATTCAACTACACAACTACAGCAAATCGTAGAGCATGGCGCTAGCCACGCCAAGATCATGGGTTCAGTTATATAAATTTAAAACTTGAATGCAAAGTGAGTGTCATGATTTATTGTTGCTGACTTCTGCTCTCTTGGATTATTGCCTTTGCCTCGCGTCACTGACTCGGTTACAGTGTTACCATATTTAAATATTTTTTCAAGTAAACTTAAATCTTAAAATTTTATTTCTTTTTTTTTATATATATTTGTGTACCTGCATGTGAATTTTTTTTCTTAAAATATTGGGATATTAAAGCTCTGTACCTCAAGTAAATATATTAGCTTACATATGACGATGGCTCACATAAATTTATGAATCCCTGGATTAGATAATATAGTTGGACTTTAAAATGTCACATGTATCAGTTAGAAGCACTGCGATTAATATATAAAATTAATTTTCTATCATTTCCTCATTCTCATGTTGCAAACTTTTTTTTTTTCTTTTTTTTTTCTGCAGAACACAAAAGAAAGTCGAAGGGATCCAAAATACCCCACTCCATAGATTACTATTGAATGGCATAAAAAAAAACACAGATACATAAAAAAAAATACATTTTGTGTTCATCAGATGAATATGAGTCATACATATTTGGAACAACATGAGGCTGATGAACTGGATGAACTGTCCTTTTAAGAAAATAGCACATACAGCTTTACTAGAGGCCTCCCATGGCTGCTTTACCCAGATCTGAGCTCTGTGGGTGGGATGAATTGGAGCACAGATCACGAGGCCACTGCACTACACAGCCAGATAATTGGGTTCTGACTCCAGCACATGCAGGGCTAACGATCTACAACTGGCCAGACAGTCTGTGCATACTTAATTAAAGTCTCTGTGTGTGTGTGTGTGTGTGTGTGTGTGTGTGTGTGTGAGAAATGAGCGAGCATCGACCAGTTCTGTCCACGTAAGGAGAATGTCACTCAAATCGCAAGATCACAATGTCCTCTGCGTCACTCACAAAGACCTTACACACACACACACACACCCAAACATACACTCAAAATCTGTTATATATATTAAGCCATCATTAGCATGTGCAAAATGCAAGTTCACATTTATTGCTTTGTTTTCTCTAGCATCTTCTACTCAACATGTGCTCTGATTTCTCCCCACCTCCCACAATCCATTTCTTCATCATTCAGAACCTCAGAGACTTTTGCTGCGTCCGAAATCGCTTACTTCCCTACTATATAGTATGCGAAAAACAGCATGCGAGGCGAGTAGTATGTATGAATTCATAGCATGCAAAGTTCAGTAGGCGAGAA
>JAUCMT010000134.1:639102-649201 GCA_032357475.1 Enteromius thamalakanensis
AAGATCCTCTGCCATTCCTTCTTGCAGATAATCTGCAGTTCTGTCAGGTTGGATGGTAAACATTGTTGGACAGTGATTTTTAACTCTCCAATTGGGTTTAAGTCAGGGCTCTGACTGGGCCATTCAAGAACAGTCACAGAGTTGTTGTAAAGCCACTCCTTTGTAATTTTAGCTGTGTGCTTAGGGTCATTGTCTTTTTGGAAGGTAAACCTTCGGCCCAGTCTGAGGTCCTGAGCATTCTGGAGAAGATTTTCATCCAGGCTATCCCTGTACTTGGCCGCATACATCTTTCCCTCAATTGCAACCAGTTGTCCTGTTCCTTCAGCTGAAAAACACCCCCACATCATGCTGCACCATGCTTCACTGCTGGGACTGCATTGGACAGGTAATGAGCAGTGCCAGATTTTATCCACACATACCGCTTAGAATTAAGGCCAAAAAGTTATATTTTTTAGTGTACTGGTGGAGGGCTGCAGTGATGGTTGACTTTTTACAACTTTTTCCCATTTCCCGACTCCATCTCTGGAGCTCAGTCACAGTGATCTTTGGCTTATTCTTTACCTCACTTTCCAAGGATCTTCTCCCCTGATAGCTCAGTTTGGCTGGACGACCAGCTCTATGAAGGGTTCTGGTCGTCCCAAATGTGTTCCATTTAAGGATTATGGAACCCACTGTGCTTTTAGGAACTTTAAGTGCAGAAAATTTTTTGATTTTTTTTTTTGACACGAACTTATATGAGTGAATTTATACTAGCGCTGCGTCCGAAATCGCTAACTTCCCTACTATATAGTATGCGAAAAACAGCATGCGAGGCGAGTAGTATGTCTGAATTCATAGCATTCGAAATTCAGTAGGCGAGAAGTACCTGGATGAGCTACAACTTCCGGCCGAATTCTGTAGTAAGCATACCATGGACACTTTCCAATCCCATAAGGCATCGGGAGAGGAGGCGTCATATTTAAAAAATGACGGTAAGTGGAGAGACGCGGCTCATTTTAAGTGTAAGCACCCCAGGGAAAAAAACTTTTTCTGTTGTGATTAAATTACACTTGTTTAACACACTCTAAATAAACGGATGACTTATTGAACGTTTACATTTTCGCGCTGTTGTGACGACGCGTGACACGTGACAACTTCAATATGGCAGACGTAGTACGTCCGAATTTAATTCATACTACTCACATTCATACTATATAGTACCTACTGTTAAATTGTATGTTCAGTTTTAAATGTAGTACCTACTTAAGTAGTATGCGATTTCGGACGCAGCATTTGAGTCAGAGTGACTATCAATCAATGGCAGGGTGTGTTTGCCTCGGCTGCCAACCCACACGCACATACACAAATGTGCTTACTGAAAAATTCATGACTGAAAAAAATGTGAACAAGGAGGAAAGTGAGACTCTGCACATCAACACATCTACTTCTTTTACATTACATATAGAGAAATACAATCACATGGCTAGAGTCACTGTCGTTTTCATGCAGACCTTACTGCGAGCAGGTGGTTTTCTTTTGGTCGTTCAGACAAACTATGATTGTCGAGGACGAGTTGGGTATTTTTATGCTATTCACAAATATCCCATGAATAGCATAAGAACGGATAGGTTAGATAGTTATCTTTTTGCTTTTCCCTCTCTATGCTTGTGTCTGGTTTCTGCCTGGACTTAATAATTCAGCATGACTGCAGTCAATATTTCAGCTGCTGATTGAACAATAGAGAGTGAACAAGGAGAATGAAAAATAACAAGAAATGAAAAATTGAAACAGATTGAAATTTTTATCTATCTTTATATGTAACACAGCCTCCCTCTAGAGCTCTAAACAGAAACAAGTTTGCGTCATTTGTTGACAGACTCACTTAGACTACAAACTGCTTACTCACTGCCCTCCTTGTAAGATGAAAAGTAAACCTCTTTTGTTTTCCGGCAACACTCTTTTATTATATAACAGACGTGCCAAAGACACTGAACTGTGGGCCCCTCTTTCAGCACTGACTGCTAACTACATAATGTAACTGCAGGTGCAGTCTGGGTTCACAAATTCTACTCTCGGCACAGAATACAAAAACATGAATGATTTTCTGTTCTTTTACTTTTGAATGTCTATTCATTTTTAAAGAGGGGCTGGGTTGTGTATTACATCATTAGTCTTTAAAAGACGGGACTTTTCAGGCAATCGGCTTCAAACTAAAATAAGAAAATTAGATTGATTTGAAATAAAGTGATAAATGAAAAAAAATGTATCAAGGCAGAAACACCAATATGCTGTTTCACCCTGCAGTCGCTTGCAGACCAAAAATTACTAAAAATTAACTAATGCACAAAACACAAGGGTGTTTGGACATGGATGATTCAGAGAAATACAGAAGATGCTACAAACTGAACTTTGATCATCTCTGCCTAGTCAGGGGAAATGTGTTACAATACATGAGTTAAATAAGATATAATATTAACTTTCACATGTGAAGAGAGAACAAGGGAAGTGAGAGAGCACAGAGAACACAGGATGTCAGGAAGAAAACGACAGGGGAGAGAGTGAGGAAAAAAAGGGGAGAGGGCCGTGTAACGGAAAGTAGAAGTCCGGATTAGTCAGAGATCAAACTTAAAATCTCTAGTGGCTGCATGGTTTCGATTGGCGACATGCTGGTTTTGGAAAAAAGCACATCACAGCGGCCCGGAGGCCTAAAACAGCGTTTCGTCAGTGCCCTTCTGTACTGCACCGGGGAAATGCTAGATTTACATACCCACATGCAGGGTAAGCGACCACTACAATACAGTACATTCAGGTCAATAAATGATGAATATCATCCTGCCACTGTGTGGATAATATGTAATCATGTAATCCATAAAAACGAAATTGATTATGAACATTGTAAACTGTAATACTGTGATTACAAGTACTTCTGATTCCGTATTACATGTAATTGGTCACTACCCACTGCTCATATCCACATTGTTTGTAAGAATAGCCTCAGTATCTGCTATTAACATATTCTGCTAACCATCTTTTGTGTTTTGCAGAAGAAAGACAATTATGTAGGTTTTGAAACACCAATAAATGGAGACAGAAAATTCATTTTTGGTGAATTCTCTATTTTCTCCCAGATAAGTTGTTCGCACTGCAGCTGGCTGAGTGGTGTTTGCGTGGGATCTCACGTGTGATTCTACTAAACAACCCCCTGAGTGGAGCTCTGATTTTGGCAGCGCTGCTTCTAGAAAGCCCCTGGCAGGCTCTGCTGGGGATGCTCGGCCTTTTGGCCTCCACCTTCACAGCTATAATCCTGGGACAGGACTGGTGAGGACTTTCTTCCCCACACATGCACAAAAATTACATATGCATGCACATATGAAAGTATACTTAGACATCCAAGCATAAAAAAAAACATGCTTATAGCAAAAAACGAACAATTTTGCAATAGAATGCACAAAACACAAACAATTACAAGAATAAACAGGTAATAAGATTTTAACAAAAAAGATATAACAAACAATTAATAAATATAATACAGCTCTAAAGCAATACAAGTCAGGCTTCACAAAGAATTTGCATGATTTTATATGTTGTTGATTCTCTAAAAATAAGCCATTTTTTTACAGACTGTGCTGTTTATTTTGATTCACTTACAAGAACTGGCTTTTATGTGCAAATTTGACTTCATTGGTAGCAGTTTTATGCTTGTACAAAACTAGTACTTTACTCAGATTATACTTCAAAGTGTTTGACAAATGCTACTTTTAGCTATATAATAGAAAGTGAGCCAGTTTAGTCTGAAGTAGTATTTAAATTGTACACTTACAAGTATACTACTAGTACACTGATATCTATACTTAATATATAAAGTGCTTACAACATAAAGTAATTTTTTTTTTTTTAAACTGTGTATACTTAATAAAATAAACTTGAAGAATAATTCTTTGAAGAGTTATTCATTCAGGAACTAGAGCGGCCACACTGTATGTTGTTGAATTATTGAATAAAAAGCAGGAATCAAATTTAATTAGTGCAGTTTGCTATTAAAAAACTGATAAGAACCAGCAGATTTTCAGGAATTGGACTACAGTGGCAATGAAAAAATCTCATTTGTTCTCTGCATACACAGATATACATGCACAAAGACAACAGTGTCATGCAAACAGCAAAACATGCATAGCTCAGAAAACACACTTAAAGCTGCATTTAATTTCCCTGGTTTGTTGAAAAACACAATTTATCTCAGCACACGAGAGACAATGCTAGAAGAGAAGCATGTTCTGATTCCAATCTGACATGTGATCCTAACCTGCAGTGAGGAGGTGTCCAGTGGCCTTCATGGTTTTAATGGGATGCTGGTGGCTCTGTTGATGGGAGTGTTCAGCTCTGCTGGAGACTGGTACTGGTGGCTCCTGCTGCCTGTGTGTCTCGGTGGAGCTGCAACGTAAGATACACAAATCACTGATACGAAAAACGATTGTCCTGTTCTCTTCTGTCACATTCACAAGATGAAACACAAACATGGCTCACCATTCCAAACCCAAACAACTCCTTTCTTTCCTGTCTCAGGACTTTTCTTTACAGCAGTTTGACTCCAATTCTGGATCGCTGGGATTTACCAGTGAGCGTCTTCCCCTTTAACATAGTCATTGTGCTGTATCTGGCCTGTACCGGCACTTCCAACCCCTATTTTCCAAGCCATCCTGCCCATCCACCAGGGGCCCCAGACAGCACCAACCACACCCAACTACATGTTCCACAGGTGAGTGAATGAAACCGAATAGCAGCAACAAATGGTGATATAAAATGCAACCCAAATTATTTGCCACTCATGCTTTTAAAAATATCTATGCTTTCATCTTATTGATTAGACATGATTATATTGTTCGCTCTGCCTCTCATTACTCTGTCATAGTGTCCACTCTCGCTCTGCCATCGCTCTGTCGTTTTATTTGCCATCTTCCTGTTTTGCCTCTTTAACCTCCTTTATCTATACACACAGTGTTCTATTCCTTCCTCCATCTGTCTTCATCATCCTTTCATTTTGCATCTCTCCTGAGATGTGTGTGTGTTTAGATGCTTTATGTCATGATGATGGTGATCCTATTTATTGCATTACTCTGGTCTGTTGAATGACATTAGGGTGCAATGAGCTGATCTTCCTTCTTTGACACGCTACAGGAACTGACTATTATGGGCTGTTTATAGCCCGTATATTTTTTGAACTAAATAGTATCTGTGCTTTTAGCAAATCTCCATGGAAACAGCTTGATCCAGTAATGATGGATGCACAGGGCTGACAGAAATAATGGAGAATCATTTTTATATTTATTTTGTATCTGTTTTTCCTCTCGCTGTCATGAATATTCAATGTGGAAGACGGCAATTAAAATAGGCTTTTAAAATTAGTTCATATTTTATCAAGCTCAAGCAAATGACTCATGCACAACATTGTGACAGGAATAACTTGGGTATAATATCAGTAAATGTGCAAGATTTTGATCTATATGCTGGTAAAAGCTGACAAAACCACTTTTAAGATAATTGAAATAATGGCTATAACAGATTTGTCATAGTTTTTCTGTTTCAGTAGAAAATATATCGAAGCTTGCAAGAAAAATGTTTAATAATCTAATATAGATAATAAAAAGGATACTCTTGCACTTTTTTTTAGTTTAAATGTCACAAAATATTTCCAAAAGATGCTGTTCTTTAACTTTCGATTTAGCAAAAATGTTGTTCCCCTCTTATTATTCAAATAAATGCAGCCTTAGTAAACATGAGATGTTTTTCAAAAACAAGGTTCATCCAAATTTATAAAGTAGTGTAAATTTAATATTAGTATAAGTGTACATATTAGTATAAATGCAAAAATGTGCAATTTAAAGACATTGGTGTATTAGGCTTCATCTACATGTGTGTGTGCTGTTCCCATCAGCTCCTGCAGGGGGTGGTGTTGGGAGTAGGGCAGATCTTTGCGTGTGGGACTGTAGGCCCGTCTCTGCTCATCCTGGCTGCTGTTTTCCTCTTCTCACCCATTCTGGCTGTCTACGCTGTCCTGGGCTCTGGCATTAGCACTATGGCAGGTGAGTCAGAAATTTAAAGCAAATATCAGCAGAATTAATATCTCAAAAGTCTCTCCAAGAACCCAACAAAACTGAATGGAGAGCAAACAAGTTGCCGATCGAAATATGAAACATTTCTCAGAAAAATCCAATACCACATTATCTGAACAATGCTATCCACGTTCATTTAAAAACTCTATGGGCAACTGTTGGTTACACTTACACTTCCATAGTCCATTTAGACAGTCTACTAGTTATAAGTAACTTTGAAAATACATGTCAACTAATTCTCATTTATTCACAACTACATGTCTACTGACTCTCAGAGTAGACTGTTAGGGTAGGTTTAGTAGAATAAGTTGACATGTACTTGCATACTTTCTGATAGTCGGTATGTTGTAAGTTGTGGACCATCAAAATAAAGCGTTAGAAGATATTAAGCAGACAGTCTACTTAGGCTTTAATGACTGCTAACTGACATATAGTTACTTACTATTAGTAAAATATCTAAAGTGGACTATCGAAATAAAGTGTTACCCTACCGACAGTTGTTACCTAAACATAATATGAGAATGCTTTTGAGCTATGAAAGCAACATTTCTAAGCAATATGGTAGCTATATGAAATTCTAAGCATACCATATATGGTAAATTAAATGGTTTTTTGAAGCATCTGCAGGGTGCTTTAGAAGGATGTGGGATAGAGATACACGGATGAAAAGAACAAATGACACATTTTGGGTAAATCTTGGGTTCTTGTGCTGGCTTGTTCTGTCTTTGTAGCTGTGATTTACTCAGCTAAAGCAGCCTGCAAACAGATTTCCTCAAACACCCACTGTGCAAAAGATAGGGATTTGTGCCTGCCGTTTGATAATTAGCCAGTTTTGCTACCTCAAGACTACGGAAGGTATTTTTTACTCATTCTCTCTCATATACACTTACAAAATCTTCTGTATATTTTATATACACAGCCGTACGGAGACATATGAGTCATCACAGACACAAAGGCACTACAGAGGTTGGGCAGACTGTGTGTGTGTGTGAGAGGAAAGTAGGTAGAAGAGACTGATGTAAGACACCTCGTCCCCAGCAAACACCCACTCACATAATACACACTGTTTCATCTCATCCCCTGCAGTGTGATTCACACTCACAAACTTCAAAGCTCTCATTTAATATTCCATAAAGGAGCAGTGAAGAGTCTTTGGGCTTATCAGGGACAGGTATATCCGTGTTTGT
This sequence comes from Enteromius thamalakanensis, assembly GCA_032357475.1. Lineage (NCBI taxonomy): Eukaryota > Metazoa > Chordata > Actinopteri > Cypriniformes > Cyprinidae > Enteromius > Enteromius thamalakanensis. The sequence goes on from JAUCMT010000134.1 coordinate 646,379, forward strand.
GAGACAGCTGTCTGTTATTCCCCATAGTTGATTTGAAAAAGTAAAAAAAGCTTTCTGGATTTTTGCAGTGCTAGATAATGGATAGGGCCGATGGGCCCTGTGCCTCAGACTTTCAGGGGCCTCTAAATTCTCAGGCTGCACGTTCTGAGACTAATAAAGGAAGCTGAACATCAGGGCCCTTGACATGCACACTGCTGTTTAGAAGTCTGGGGTTGGTATTGTTTTAATGGAAATAAATACTTGAATTCAGCAAGGATGCTTTAACTTGATCAAAAGACATTTGTATGTCATTAAATGCAGTGGTTTTGAAGTGAATAAAAAAATTAAGCTGCCCTAAGAAAAGAATGCATTTTGGTTTCAGGTTGAAAGGTTCTGATCAAATGTGTATTTTTGTTACAAATAAATGCTGTTCTTTAATGTTCTATTTATAAAACAAATAAAAATTTATCCGTTTCCTAAAATATTAAGAAGCTCAACTCTATTATGATAATGTCAAATATTTCTTGACCAGCAAATCAGAATTATCTGAACAATCACTGAAGACTGCGTTAATATCGGCTGAAAATTCAGTTTTGCCATCATAGGAATAAATTATATTCAAAAACAGAGAACATGCATTTAAATGTGTAATAGCGTTTCACAATAATGAAAGTTAGACATCCAGTGAGACTTGCGGGAACTATGATGCAAGACTTCCAAAGGGTGGTTATCTGAAGTGACAGTGCCTTACACACACACACACACACACACATCTTCACCATCCAATCAATACCACTCTTGTCCCTGCACTCATCTTACCATCCCATTCTCCTCTTTTTTATCGATTAATGGCTCACTTCTCTCTCCCTGGTGTAGAATTTCTCTCCTACTACAGTATGAAATTACATCTCTATTTCTCTACAGACAAATGCACTCTTTACAAGATTTTACTTTTAGAGTTCTGCACAGTTAAGATCTATTGTATGTTTTCTGATCTGAGCTGAGACTAAATATTATTTGAGCTCTTTATTTCCTATAACGGGTTTATCATTTTGTAAACCTTCTTAACACAATACAGCTCTTAATAAAGCTTACATTTAGATTTCCTTAATATTTTCTCATAAAAAACACAAGAATTATATATTAAAGTCACGTTTTTTGGGTCAAGCCAAATTTGTTTGCCTTATTATACTCATAAAGACTGAATAAACAGGTGACTTTTGGAAATCGACTGAAATGAGAGAAATGACAGATAGTTAAAGAGTTGAAATGCAATTAATCTTTCAACTGTTAGAGGAAATAATGGTATGATCTGTCATGTGATGTCACTTCCTATTGTTCCTTACACAAACAAAATCTAATTTTCAAGACCTTTCACACCAAACACATTCCTCTAGTTTCACAGACAAGACTGAAGCCTATATCCTAGACTAAAATATAAGTCTGAGGTGTTTCAACTGAAGTAAACTTGCAGTGACTGGTTTGGAGAGTTTCAAAAGTCATAAGAAAGTGCAATAGACTAAAAGTGGTTTATATATTTGTTTGTCTAGAGATTACACTAAATCGAAACTGAATAGGGACTCCTAATCCTGTCCCGCAGCATGAAGTGTGGTCCACTGATAATGAGGTCTGGTGTTTAGCAGACAGGCTGTTCATGCTGTCCTCTCTACATGAGTCATAGTATAAACCCACTAAAGTTCACAACTGCTGATCCCGAACACACAAATTCACAAAGAGGAGCCTGTAACCATGGCGATATTGAAACTAGGGATATAATGCATCCATTCTAGGTCACAGATGTCGAATTTAGGTCCTGGAATTACAGAGATAGCATATATCAGCATATTGTAAGCGTTATATAACCAGATCAGAGATGAGTTATGGAAACACAAGAAAAAATATTGCATGCCTTGTGATTCACAACGTTTGCATTGGAAATTGAAACATGATGAGAGTGCACTCAAGATTGTGTGTGTGTGTGTGTGTGTGTGTGCTTGAGAAGGAATCTTTTCTTCAAATCTTAAACTATTTCAGTGTCACACTAATCATGAAATGCCACAGTAGAAATTTTCCACACAACACAATCTGTTTTATAATTAGTATGTCTTCTACGAATGTTTCCCAGTTTGTAACAGCTTGAAATCTGTAAACCCGTCAACAGGCTCCTTGTGTGAAAATGTACTACCATGCATACTGAGTCATGTGACGCAGAAAAACATTTGTTTATATAAAAAAGGAACAAATAATTGAGAGAAAAAGGAGAGTGAACAGACGCTATGAGCCTCCTGGGTGACATTGCTTTCCTGTTCAGACGGAGAAGAGAATTCTGGGTGCGTCCTTCCTGCTGCGGCTGATGCTAGGTTTTCATCTCAGAGCTCTTTTATTGGCAGTTCTTTTACTGGGAGAGTTTCACTATAAAATAAAACTTAAAGAGTCCCACAAGCGCAGTTAGAAGGATGCAAGGATGTTTTCCACTGGAGCTCATTTTCCCTGCATTAATACGTTGCCATTTCCCATGAACAGAGTACAAAATGGGGACAATTTCTTTTTTTTTTTAAGTATTTTTTATTAAGCCACTTTTCTTTTATTTTTTTACAAAAAGAGATATTTTATTAATATTGGTGAAAGTGTAGTATGTAAACTACCATAAGTTTTAAAATAACTGTTTTCTATTTGAACATATTTTAAAATGTTATTTATCTATGATTTCTTTATCGCAGTCTTTACTGTCACATGACTTTTCAGAAATCATTAATATGTTCAGTTCAGTTCAGTTCAGTTTATTTATTGTCATATGCAGGTACAACACAGGGTCGACAATGCAATGAAAAACTTTGGATCAGA
>JAUCMT010000134.1:674356-695020 GCA_032357475.1 Enteromius thamalakanensis
CAAAGTTGAAAATGTGTTTAAGCTATGATTACACTGTGTTTAAGATAAGATACAAGAAGTTTAGGTATTGAGGCTTTAGTGTAAGCATTCACTTTTAGTGTGTAAGCAATAGGCAAAAACTGTAGTACCTTAACAAGTCTTGTAATTCTAATCTGTTGTGAAAATTCTGTATAACGTTTTAAACAAGCCATGACTAAAACTGATCAAAGTTTTTCAAGTCACAGCAGAATGTCAAAAAGAGTTAACTGGAATATGTTTTTTTCATTTGTGAAAGACACTTGCATAATGAACTACAAGAAGGTTCCCGCATTCAACCTGCTAACAAGTGACTGAGAGAATTTGTTTTAATGATGGACTGAGATACTGGCCTTTACTTTTGAAGAATATATGAGAATAAGAATTGCACCACTGTTAAGAGCTGATGTACTTTAAGCATAAGTGACATGCTGGTGTAAAGTGACAAATGTTACACAGAAAATTGCTAGAATTCTCTATATCCATATAGAGATTTTTCAGGTGACTTCATAGGCAAGGTAAGTTTATTTATACAGCACATTTAATACAAAATTTTAATTCAAAGTGCATTACATAAAAGGAAATACTCATAATACATTTCAGTTGTAATAAGTGATTCATGGCCTTCATCATTTAACTTGTCCCAAGCAATTGGATAAATTTTTAAAGAGAAAATAAAAAACATGCATTTTAACAAGAATACACTAATAAACTAAACTATTAATAGTACATCCTAAACAACAGCTTCCGGAAAATTCCAGCTTTAAGCAGCCAAATATTTTAACACCACAACAAGTAATTGCAAGAAAACAATACCAAATATGATAAGTGATTAAAAATTTTTTTAATTAATTAAACACTGGACAAATAAAATGTACAAAATTATTGAAACTTTTGCCATTTTCCTTCTGATTATTGTTTGAGTGCACAGAGTATTTCTGTAAAAGTGTCTTGGCCCTCAGACATCCTGGAACGGGTTTGAGCAATCCGAAGCAGCTCTCTGTCTCTCAGTGTTTTTTGTAGAGTAGTGGTTATGTTTTCAAACTTAATGAAAGGACAAAGTCTATGTCTGTTTCCGTCTACTTTATGTTTACACAGTAAAAAACCTTTGTTCGGTTTATTTCTGCTGTAAAAGGCTAGTTGTCCTGAAGCAGAGTCCCAGATCACTTCCACCTTCCATGGACCAGTGACATGGAATTCAGGAGACTCTGTAAGGGTCTGAATATGTGTAGATATATTCTGTTTTGTATTTTCTTCAGTCATGTATTCTGTTTTTAAGCCTGAAAGACGGTTATGTTCTTTCTGTAATCCATATACCTCTGAATAATCCCTGTTTATCCCTATGTTATCACAAATGCCAATGGTCCAGTCAAAATGCTCAGAGATCTTCAGGAACCAGCACAGATTGTCGAATTCATTTGTTTGCAGGCAGCGAAGAGTCTGCGTCCTTGACAGGCCTGCAGCAGCTTGGCTCTGGTTTCTGGCAGAGAAGCTATAGAAGACTGTTTTAAGGTTTTTAGACAGAGTTATCTCAGGTCCTAGGGTCTGCGGGTCAAAGGTTAGTTCTGAGACTGTATTTGGTTTATACTGAACAACTGAGTGGAATTTAGGATCAGCAAAAGCAAGAAACCCTCTCTGGAGTCTGTGCACCTGCTCTTCAATTATTTCTCCATCCTTTCGGATCTCCTTAATTAATTTATTGCGATCAGGTCCTGACTCCAAGCCTAGATTCAGATTGACTGTGCGAGCCGCCATTACAGCTTCATGAACGGTGGCAAATGTCTGCAAGAAGCTGAAATCGTCATCTTCCTTTAGAGCCGATCTGACAGCTTGCTGGGCAATTTGAAGTGCACCCAGTCTGGCTGATACTGAACTCTGTAAACTTGTAAAGACCAGATCCTTCAGGGCCGATCCAGTCTCCATTAGCTGACCCATACACTTCTCCAGAGCCTGCATTTGGTCTGTGTGCCACTTTTCCAGCTGTTTAGCCTGATTCTGACACTGAGCCAGCACCTTTAAGTCTTCTTTCAGTTGACCCGCCAGCTCCACATGGGCAGTCTGAAGCGTCTTCATGTTATGCTTCCGATGTCCTCCCTCGATAGCACAAGATACACACACCAGTAGACGATCATCCAGGCAGTAGTATTCCACAAGCTTGCCGTGAGCTGAGCATTTGCTGGCCTTTTGACTAATGGAACCTGATTTTACAGGATTAGTCAGTGGATGGGTTTGCAGCAGCACCGGAGTGGTCAGGTGGGTCTGCAGGTGCTGAGCACACATAGAGATTTCACACTTCAAGCAGGTCTTCAGGGCTGGAGTTTCCACCTCCACACATAGATCACAGCTCACAGAGTGCTCCCTGGGAATTTCAGACATGGCCGACATACTTGCTGCTGATTTTCTTGTTTTCTCTTCAAATATTCCACGATCTCTTTCTCTCTTTACAGAGTGATGCCTCTGTAAGATGAAACCTTTGAATGCTTTCTTTATACACGACAACTGAGCTTTGGTCTATTTTATGGTATGTGTTAATCTATTACTAAATGAATGACATTTGGAAAGATCTTGATCTTTATGATGATTTATTAGTGACCTTTATTCTTTTGCTATGGACATCACATCCAATATAATCATATTTTTATATGATTCACCATTTCTAATGACTAATTACTGAGTTAATCATTAACAAAGTTAAATAAAATAACTACTTAATTAATCTTCTTCGGACCATTCTTCGGTAAATGTTTTAGTATGCATTGCTATGAACGTAATTTTGACTAATTGAATTGCAATTTTCTTAACATTTTTTATTAATTTGCTCCCTCAGTTTCAGATTTTAAACAGCTGTAGCTCAGTCAAAAAACTACCATTCACCAATGTAAAGCTTATTTATTCAAGTACAACTCTCAGTTTCAAAAACGTACCCTTATGTAACATTTTGTTTAAGCGAGAGAGAGAGACTTGCCCCTTCGTAATAAATCAAAACGCACAAATTTAATATCAAATACAGTCACACTGACACATATCATCTGATTTCATATGAAGCATTTTATAAATGCATGACTAACCTGTAAAAGATTTAATTTATTTGTTAATAGTTTTTTAAACGATTAATAATCTTCAGTATTGAGTTATTCAATAAGTTACTAGTGTTTTGTTAACGTAAAGACTTTTTACCATCGCAAAAACTTCTCGAAACAGAAAAGAGAGAGAGAACTTTTATTTTGAAGCCGCTCTGAATTCACATTCGGGGGATGCGACAAACCAAACCTGTGACAGCTTTCTGGGCTAGTGTGCGACCCAAAGGCGAGTGCGATCAGCAGGGAATGACGCTTTTAATTGCCTTATTTCTCAAGAAACTACATCAGAAAACCAATGAATAAACCGGGCTCCATCTGAGCTGCCAGTTTTTACTTTTTATGCATCTGTGTGAAGCCAGTACGACAAGCTCTTGTGTTAGCTCGCTGGCTAGCACGCCTTTGTTCCAAATTCAGACCAGTGTGACCATAAATTAGGACTCAGCCTTCAATTCCTGCACGTTGACTCCGTGTACAACTGTTTTACTCAAATGAAACTCGTTGCATACTTCAGTGTATTACACACCGACTTTGTTGCGGGAGAAAATTAGCTGTCTAGCCTCTGTTTGCTTGTATGAATTGCGTCTTGGCTCGCTCGTGCATAGGTTGCCATGGAGCAGTGCGCAGCTCCTCAGCTCGAGAGCACAAGCACGCAGTCTTCACCTTCGGACCCGGCGGAAAAGACTGGAGGAGATGTCGGGGAGATGACGGTTAAGGACGCGTACGAGTGCCGGATTTGTGGTTATAAAGCGCAAGACGTTAAATGCCTCAGTCGGCACCTGCACGCTGCTCACCCTGTGACCAGTCTTTCTGACTCGGTGAGGAGCAAAAGATGCGAAACCCCCGAGGAGGAGCGTGTGGGTGATGTGGAGACACCCTGCTTAAACGGTGACCTGGAAAAGAGTGTTTCTACGAATAACGTCAGTAAAGTTTTGTCTTTTGTCTGTAGTTTTCGATGTGCATGAGTTTGTGTTGGTTAACTAGAGATGCTTTGCATGGAGTTTATGTGTTGAAATGTAACTTCCCTTTTCTATCACGACTTACTAGGCAAAGACTCTTGTTCTTACCTGAAAAGTGTGAACACTGGTAAATTGTCATTTGCTTTATAAATGGTGTGCATTTGGGGAGGGGCTATCACTTTGACTGACCAATGGCAGAATGGGGAGTGAGCATGGAAACCTGTTTGAAAACAATCACAAATACCAACAATACTTAATTATGGAAAATTGAAGTGTTTAATCTAAATGATTAAATCTCATATTATGGGACTTGATATTGTTAATGAGAAAGTGATTGGATTGTTATTTGATCATGTCTGTGATGATATAGGATGATAAAGCAGATACATTCAAATAATAATAATAATGTGTTTGAATAAATGATTTATCATAAACTCAGAAGTATTCCATTAAAATTAGGAGTCAATGTTTGTGGTGACTTTATTAGCTGTGAAACTACAGATGACCTTTTGTGCTTTTGTAAACGTAAACCAATAAGAGACAATGTTTCATCTGATGCATTCTATATTCATTTTTCTTGATCTCACCCCTTTCAGCAAGTCACGACTGAGGGACCAGAATCTGTTTCCCTTCAGACTCCTGAAGACTCAAATGAGACCTCATCCTCTGTGGATCCCAAAGATCAGGAAGAGAAGATGGACGACTCACCTGCTCCTGAAGATTTGCAGAGCTCATCCCCGGAGCTACCTCTGGAGAAGTCACCCTGCTCTTCAGGGACCAAGGAGTCCTGCCAAAAGAGGCAGACCGTCTCCTCTGGCACATCGTCCCACAACCAGACTAACCTGGTTTGTCTTCCACTGGTATCTGAAGGGTTAAAGCTTATCTGGGTGCGCTCGGAGCAGGTCAAGGAGCTGGATGCTGTGTCGGAACTCGTAGAAGCGTTTAATGCATTCCCATACCCCACTTCACAGGAGGCGAGCGCTCTAGCCAGAAAGTGTGCGTTACCCCCGGAAAGAGTTAAAGCGTGGTTCATGATGCAGCGGGTACGTTACGGGATCAGCTGGGCTGACGATGACATCCAAGAGACACGACGCAAACTGTGGCACATTCAGAAAAGAGCGGTAGCTGAGGAATGTGTGGAATTAAACAACGACGAGGACTGTTCAGAGCACGAGGAACCTCAGCAATCTTTTATACCGCCACCTGCGGCAGTTGCGCATATAGATCAGAGAAACCAGATGCCTAAACCCAGCCAGACTGTTCCTCAGCACATCACCAGTGACCAAAACCGCTTGCATTTTAGCCAGAATAATGCTTCCCAATCCAATAACGGCATGCAGCCGTTGGTCAGCACTACTGTTATGTACAAAAATGGTCTTGCACTCGCATCCCAAGTTCCTCAAGTTAATCCCCAATTCCAAAGGGACAGTAGAAACCTCCCACCACCTCACAATACTGGAGTCCAGCTGCTTGATTCATTTGGACATTCGTCGTACAACCAACATGCGACAGTGTCGTACCCAGAACTCCCTGAGCTTTCACAATCTCTACACTGCTTACCGGGGAAAAAATCAAAAGCGCAGCTGATGGCCCTGCGTCGCAGTTTTGTACAGAAGTCTTGGCCATCTGATGGCGAAGTTCAGCGGCTCCAGAAAATGACCGGACTTAATCGGCGTGAAATCCGCAAGTGGTTTGCTGACAGCCGCTATCAGCTTCGCAAGAATGGCAGGGCTTGGTTAGCTAAGCTCGCGAAGCGCAATCGTTCGCTGCAGCTGATGCAGCAGAGCTCCCGGAACAAGCTGGAGAACGATGTTCTGCCGAGTGCTGATATGTGCGACAACGATGAGGTTGACGACACGGAGGCGGGGTTCGAGGTTGATGTGGATTTGGGTGACGATGAGGGAGCAGTCAACCAATCGAATGAGACCAAGGAGGAAGTAAGCGACGAAGGCGAGTTTGATGACGGCAGCGCTTCCGTTAAACAACATTCTGCGGACATCTCTCCCTCTCCTTCTCCGTCCTTCATCCGCGGCCGGGTAGAGCCGAACGTGCGACTTCGTAAGAAGACGAGGGAACAGTTGGAAATTTTGCGGCAAAACTTCCTGCGCTGCCAGTGGCCCACAAGCGACGACTACCTGATACTTCAGCAGAAGACGGGTCTGTCGCGGACAGAGATCATCCAGTGGTACGGAGACACGCGTTATCATGTCAAACACAATCAGATGCGCTGGATGACGTCAGAGGAGAGGGAACGCATCATCTCAGTTATAATGCAACAGCAGAAAAGGGGCGGGAAATATTCTCGGGGGAGATTTTCATTTGAGAACATGGGCTCCGGGTTGAGTTTGGGCGATTCTGCATTAATTAACGGAGGTGGAGGGGCCGAAGCAGCAACATGGAATGAACTTTTCAGGGAAAGTGCCCCAGTTGTGCCTGAGGGTGAACTCTGACCTCAGAAGCAAAGTCAGTTTGCGATGGCATTTGTAGCTGTGCAGATAGGTGGAAAATGAATTCCACGTCACTGCCAAAGATGTTACACAAAACCTTTATTTTTTCTTCCCTTTTCCTTTAACCTGTCTGGATATTTCCATCCCAGTTAAATGCTATGATCCAGGGCCTTGCAGAACCTCTCTCACAACATTGTTATGCAATATGTATCTCCAAAACTAAGCATCTTACTTGAATCAAAAAATATTTAGTATTAGAATATTTACCTTAAAATAACTGAAACTAAATTGTGTATGGCAAGGCACTGAATGACTGTACAATGTCTTTAGTTTTGTAGCTTGTTTTATCAGAGTTCTATTTGTTGTGGTGCATGTGTGTTGCCATTTTCATTTTCAAGTTGCACTTCGAGCTTAGATATGTAGATGTTTGCTTTTACAAAGGTCAATTGTATTTAAAGTTATAAGCATAACTGCAATCTTTTAGATCCACAGTGTGCTACACAGATATGTTTCTTTGATGGAAACACTAAGCGGACATAATACTACATAATTTATGTTCTTGATTTTTTTTTCTTTTTCTCCCCAATCATTTTTTTTTTTTTAGTTTGTTTGTTTTTTTTAAATATTCTTATTATTATTATTATTCAAAGACTAATTCAAATCTTAAGTAGTGTTAATATGGAGTTTAATAGTCTATGCATTGAGTAAACTGACTAGAGAAACTGTCCTTTTTTGTGCTGAAGCTTTTTGTACCAATTTGGTTTTACTTAATAAATTGATCTTAAAACATTTTAATATTTAATTACAATTTCTTTTGTTGTCCAAACACTGTTATGACAATTTCATATTTACATAACATTTACATTTATTCATTTAGCTGATTTTTATCCAAAGTGACTTGATCAGACAAAATGAGAAAGATGAAATGAATCAGTAGTAAATGATGTAAACATATTGAATAAAGTATTGTTAAAGTTAAAATAAACATTTATAAAGAAGCTCAAATACATAGAATAAGTAACACTGGGTAGTCCTAGACTAAGAATAATAAAAATAACTCCTTCAGGGCAGTTTTCATAGAAACAAGCATTTTCCTGGAGCAATCTTCCATCAAATTAATCAAGTCCCTTAAACATTTAATGCATTAGGTATCACCTAACAAATTAATGATGTTCTTTTGTACTTTTCCCACAAAAGTATTAACACTGATAATAAGAAGAAATATTTCTTGAGCACCAAATCAGCATATTACAATGATTTCTAAAAATGATTTATAATGTTTGAGACTGCTTACAACTGCTAAACCATTACCATTAGTGGATTCAATTACATTGAACACAATCATTTGAAGTGCGGTTAGTAAATGAACATTTAGATTAACTGTTGTTCATTCATTATACCTAATGCATTAATGTTAACGCGAACCTTAGTGGTACCATATAAACCTATCTAGAAAACATTTTACAAAAGCATTTCTCTGTGATCTCGAATTCATGTCTTCTTTTTCTGGTTATTCCTTATACTCCAGTTATTCCCAATACTCTATAGGTTTGCCATGCTGGGCTTGAAGAAGATCCGCCCCATGGATAATACGGCGAATTACAGCAGCAGATGAGATCAGTAAGTGTCCAGCAGCATGGAGTAGAGTCGACATGACTCTGAGGGCCTCCCTGAAAGACAACAAAAGTATAGGATACAATTATAAACCAATTATAAAACTGCTTAAGAGTTTCCATCTGTAGTCTGTTTACCTCAGGACTTTCTTTGGCCCCAAGCATTGAAAGTCTGCACTGATAGAGTAGAGCCCTTGGAAAGTGGCTTTCACATTTAGTGAGCCGAATACGTCTTTGGGGTGCGTACGGTAGAGATCAAAGGTGATTTGAGCAATGTCTTTTCCTGTCCTTGGTTTACTCTCACCTGGTGTGTTCCCACCCTTTTGACGTAACTAGGAGAGATAGATGAAGTTAAGATAAGCAACTGAACAATACAAATTACACCATATTTACAATTTATAAGTTCTGTATATGATAAATCTTTCACTGGGATTTTAATTTTATTAGTATAAATGCGACACATACTTTCTGTTGATGAAGGGAATCGGATAAATGGTAAAACCGCTAAAAACAACTAATAATTTAATATAAACCTGAAATAAAGAAAAATTCATACAGGATGAGGTTTCCAGAACTCTCCAGGTTTTAGGGTCATGAAAACGGTGTTGTCCGGCAAGGCTAAGAGGAACTGTTCTGAGTCAACCTCTGTCCCGTCTTCTTCACACACCAAAGTCAGCATAGTAGATATCAAGAGAGCCTGGGCTGCCTGAGGTAAGAATCACAGAACGTTCAAACGTACAACAAATGTTTATGATTCATGACTGTGAATGTTCTCTGTTATAATGGTCATTTTAGGATGTCTAGAAAACTGATTGAGCTTCACACAGATAAACCCACTGCATCTACATCAAAAAGACTCGTTACTACCTTCTCTTTGAGCTCATCTAGAGTCCCAGCAGTGACTCCTTTTTTGATCTCTCTGTTCCAGGAACACACTCTGAATGGACGCTGAGGGGGTGACCATACCCGCCGAGACACTGACCTGAGAGAGAGAGTGATGGGGAATGAGGGGGGAGGCAAAATTAATATGAATATGACTACAAAAAAATGGTTGTTTTGTCAACATTGAGCGTAGAAAATGAACTCCACTTCATTAGCACATAATGATCAAATGCTTGATTATTAACTCACCCTCATGTTGTATGCCTCAGTTCTGTTTTTATCATTGAATCATACAGTTCACAGCGTTTGAATAATTTGATTGATTCTCATGTTTGACTAACTGGTCTGAAAGCTCATTATTGCCTACAGAAAGCCAATCAACATTTTTTGTATTATTATTATTTTTAATAATACTTTGGTGTTTTGTGTCCTTTTTTTAAGTTCGAAACCAACAACAGTCCTTCTAAATGTAACATTTTCTTAGAATAATCAATGACTCTCTCTTATCTGAAGAGCTGTTAATGGAGTGAAACAAATGTATTGCGAGAGACCAACAGCTAAAGTCCAGTGTTAAAACTAAGGACAAAAACTGAATATGTATTTTGTATCTATTTACTAATAACTTTGATCAAATGTATATTTGTGGCAGCTTCTTACTCAAAGCATACTTCTAAAAAAAAATAATGCTATGTAAGTAACAGTTTTGAATATCAAAAAAATTATGTTACTTACTTGAACAGGGAGGATGTTGTTTCCATTATGATATGCGTTTGAAGTCTTTTGCCTGTCACCTAAGTCAGTTGTTTATAGTTTTTTCTGAATCTGTTTGACTATTCAAAGTAAACTTGTGATACTGAGTCACAGTTGGTGGAGAGTATCCTTTTGACAATAATATGTTGTGATGCTAGCCAAGTGGACTTTGACTTTGCAGGATGATTTAGCCCGATAGCTTGTGTCACTGGGCAAGGTCTTTTCTCTGATTATATATTACAATCAGAGCCCAGATTTGAATGATTTAAGCAAGGACACTGGTTAATGTTCCCAATAAACAATTACTTTAATGTGCATCTTATGTATTTATCTACAAAGCAACTTTAAATTAACTTTAACTTTTTTATTTATTAGTTAAGATTATTATTGAATGCGCTTGAGGCATACTTCATTTTCATCTGGATTCTACAGTCACCTATTTAAACTTGGACGTCTTTTATTTTGAAACTCAAAACAACTTCCTCAATGAAACGTAATTTAAAAAAAAACTAAGAGTATAACTTTAGTTTAAAACAAATAAATTATGACATGTTTTCAAGATCAGTAGTATCATTTAGATAGAAAAAAAAGAACTTTTGTGCCCAAAGAAAAAAAAACCTCTCGTTTTATGCTCCACAGCGGAAACAGTATTTCGTCATTTTGGCGCGAGAAGTGTATTCCTATCGTGCCCGTCCTTACAATCTTTAGACTCATCAGTTGTTTTTATAAATGTAGCGTATGTGTTGTAAATATATATCAAAGGATATAAAGTTTCAGTGTTATCACATCGTATTGTTCAACTGAGTGTTATTGATGACCGCTCGTTTGAGCTGTATAAGAGATTTTGTTTTTAAAGAATCAAGTAAGCTAACGTTAACCTTATTTCTGTTTATTTTCTGGATGGAAAGGACAATAAGAACCGCGACTAACATTATGAACGAAGGTGAGTCTACGCAGTGTAGCTTGTGATAAGCTGATATTAAAACGAGACTTATCGTGTCGTCTTCATTTTGGTGGTTATGTTGTCTTTAGATGTGTGGTATTTCTATGCAGATTTAGTCCGGTTGATGTGTCTAAATATAGATGCGCATATCTGGGATTTAAATATAGAGAGTTAATGTCTAAATGTCTGTAGGGGTAATATAAAACCATATATATTATTATTATTATTTTATTACCCATACAGACCGAAAATATAAAACCATATTAAAATATACTTATTTTACTGTCACATATTTCATCTCGCTATATAGTAAATTTGATTATCATGAATAATAATACTAATGTGTTTCAGTAGAGTTTGCTTGTCATAATTGCTTCAGATCTTGTTTGTTTTTCAACAGATGCACCTCTACCCCTTTCAGCTCTGCAGCTTATCGCTCCACCTTTACGCCTGATGTCTGCAGCCATGTGGAAGGTGATGCTGCAGAGGGATGCAGTGCATTATGGGAAATTGGAGGAGACCATAACATCACTCTGTAAGACTGTACCTGGGCTCCTCCATTACAGACATGAAGCCAGGCTGACAATGGGTTTGAGGGCAATGGTGAGATTGCTGAAAATTACTGCGTCAAAAAAACGGCAGTCTATTTTATGCTGCCATACTTTAAGTAGCCTTTGGTCATAACAACATGACTTTTTTTTGTTATAGTGTAAATAGTAAAGACCTTTCTTTGCCTTTTTTCCCCTACTAACCCAAGATGATTTTGGAAGAGCTTCGTCAGTCAGATCCTCCTGATGATCAGCTTATCCTCCACGAGCTGCAAAAGCTGCAAGATTCCTCCATTCCCATTGGAAAGGTGAGTTTGGCCCTTGAATCTTGTGTATCATGTTTTGATCATTTTATTATCATGTCTCTTCTTTGGAAGCTAAAATAGTGTTCGTGCATATCATTTCACAAGTTACATACACTAACAAACTACGTTCTTTTATCCTCAGAGGAAGGATCAAAAGGTGGAAGAAGCTAAACGCAACTTCCAGACCCTGGTGAACTCTCTACTGAAGAATGCAGCAGCCAGAAAACAGTTCTTCAAGGTAAAACAAAACTCTTTGAAAACTGCTCCACAAATCTGTCACTGTTTGGTAAAATTGGGTAAATGGCTAAAAATCTTCAATTAATACACACTTTTATTGATGCACACAGGAGGAATTCCATCTTCACTATGGAGGAAACTACGGGGCCAGTCTAGAAAAGCTATTGTGGGAGTTTCTAAGTCGACTGGATAAACTATTACCTGTTCCAGACCTTGCTCAGGTATAATTCATAATAAAGTTCAGAACAAATCATTTTAGTTTAATATCAGATACATGTTTTTGCTGTTATTTCTGTCATTTAAGTTTCTGTTCATGTCATGAAAATAACCTTTGGTGCTGTCATTGCATATAATAAAGGAGAAACAAAATTACATATGAAAATTGTACATTTGAAGCCTTTATTGTTGGTAAAGTAAAGATATTTAAGGTGGTAACACTTTCTTTCACACTGCCTAAATATAATAAAGCAACATTATATGTAAATTTATTTTAAAACTGGTCTAATTCTTTTTGTGTCATGTAATTAATGTTCAATAAAAAATATTTTCACGCGTGAGCTCCAAGTATGGTCCTTTACATGCAACATTTGCTTATACATGAGCAAATTAAAAAGGTGAACTGCCTTATTGACTAGTCCCCCGCTTGGCCAAATGCTGATTGCACTGTTTTGTTTATGCTCAATGCTTACCGTTTTATATTGTGATGTCTTATTCAGACAGTCTCATGGCTCAGTGCTGCCCCTGTTGTTCTGGAGGAGTGTGTGCGCACTGCATCACAGCCCCAGCTCCTAAGGACTCTGCTGCAGCATGAAAGATGCCTTGGACATCTCGGCTCAGGTATGTCTATGAAAATGAAATCCTCCAAGTAATTTTTTTGCCTCTTAGTCATCCGTCTTGTCATTCTCTGTTATTCTTTCCTTTTTAGCATCTCTTCTGTCGTCTACTGGTGATGCTATCCTGTCTTCCCTTTCCCTTCCTCTTTCGGGTAGAGTGCAGCAGACCATCCAATCAGAATCCACTGGCTTATCCAGCAGGGTCACAAATCCTGCACAGTCAAGTGCCAGAACCACTCGCAGAACAGTGAAAGAAACCCAGTCACGGGTCGCACCTGTGATTGGGTCTCTTTCCAATGACACTCTCCAAAAAAACAATGAGAAGGTAGCAAGTTCAGAACAAGACGTCGAAACATCTTCAGTGTTGTCTAGAAATACCCGAAGCAAACAAAGATCATGTCTTAACAAAAAGACTTTGGAGAAGGATCCAGAAAAGGAGTATTTTGTGGGGAATATGTTGGTCACAGTGATCAGTCAGTCATCTGGCAGTGAAGTAGAGGAAGAGGAGGACAGCAAAGGGGAAATAAACAGTAGGACGGGGAGTAGTGAGAGCCCAAACAAGCTAGCCAGAAAAACTGCAATTAAGAACAGAGATGATACAAGGAAATATTCAACTAGGAGAAGCTCTGAGGATACAGAGTCACAGCGGGAAGCAGAAATGAGTGCTCTCCTCGTTTCCTGCATGAAGCGCCAGCTGAGAGTTGTCATTCCTAGATTAAAAGACAACGATCTTCCCAAACATTTATCATCTTATGAGAAAAATGCAAGGTCTTCATGCCAGCCTGCTTCAAAAGACACTGTGGGAAACAGCGACTCTGTGATGCGCAAGAGGAAATTTACTGATTTGAGTTCAACACCAACTCCTGAGAAACACATGACTTTATCCGTCAATAGACCGTAAGAAAATACCTTACATTTATGATCATTTATTTAAAATCATTATGATGAATTTAAAGTTTTTGTTAAGCTTCATCTAAATTTCTTTTTCCGTCAGAACTTCTACTTGCTCTCCAAGTATTCCCCTTGTTCTGCATCTTCCGGTCTGCAGTCCAGGTCAGTAAAACTAAAAAGTCTTATATTTTGCTTTCATATGCCAGAGGTGTAGCTTATGGGTTTTCTTTTATTTTAGGCACGCCGTCTCTCTCAGTTAATTCCTCAGATGATATAATTGGTGATTCTGATGATGAGAAAATAGACAGTGTGAAGAGAAAGGTTTGTAACTGCATCTACATGATACAAACAACCAAACAAAAGTGTTAAGTTATATATAACCAGTGACTCAACTCAAGTGAAGATTGAATCTTATTCAGCTTATAAAGCTTCTCAAGAGTATTTGCTCAGTATTTACAGCAGGGTCTTGTGGCCACATACACACTAGCTAAATATAGTTTTACTCTGCTTGTGTTCTGTATTCTTGCTTAAAAGGCAAAAAAGATAATTTTGTCATTAATTACTCGCCCTCATATCATTCCTTCATTCATCTTGGGAACACAAATTAAGATATTTTTAATGCGTTCTGACAGATCTCTGACCCTCTATAGACACCAATGACTCTTACATGATCAAGGCTGGAAAGGACTTCAGTAAAATAATCAAACTTTATTTTTTACAACAATTCATGACTCAGATGACACAGAATAGCTTATGTTTTTTACATTCAGTGGATACTCTCCAAAATGGTGCCAGTGTGATGTGGAGGAAACAAATAGCTGTATAAAGTAGTTATTTTTCTTTTCTTTTGGGCACAAACAGTATTCTCGTAGCTTTGTAACATTGCGGTTGAACCACTGATGTCACATGGATTATTTTAAAGATGCCCTTGCTATGTTTCTACACCTTGATTTTTGCGGCCTATAGAGATCTCAGAATTCATTAATAATTAATAGAGGTTTACAGGTTTGGGACAGCATAAGGGTGAGTAATTAATTAATAAATTACATTTTGGGGCGAGATATGTAGTGTTTTTCAGGACCAAACTGAGCAATGATTATTAATGCAGTGACTTCGCTCTCACTGAAAGCGAGTCTGCAATGTGTTTCTCTCTCCTCCAGGAGTGGTGTTAGCAAATCACAGAGAAGGAGGTACGTGTCTTAAATCTGTCTCTACATCTTAGCTGCTTTTCACCAGCCCTGCGGTAGATTACAGAGAGGTGTTTGCGTATGTTAAATGTCTCCAGTTACCGATATTACTTTATGACCAATCTAATATCACAGCTACAGCAAGCACACAAACATGTTGTTTAAACACCACAAAATTTAGGGAATTCGCTTGCGCCTGTTGATGTGCTTTTTTAGCCTAAAGGTTTTGCTGTGTGTATGTGGCCCTATATAGTGTTTAAACCACATCTTGTATGTTGTATGTATAATCTGTATTGCATAAAACTGAAATTGCACGAGGTTACTGCAATACTTGAATGCTGAACAATATGTACATGATCATATACTAAAAAGGCCTTCATGACAAATATTTTCCAAATTCTTGATTAGGCATATGTGGTTGTTTCGATCTGACTTTTTCTCTTGAAATTTCTTTTCAGGTATTTAGCCAGCAGTATTGCAAAACAAAGAATGGTACGTATGTTCCTACGCTGCGGGAGTTCTGGAATCCTGTGATTTGTTCCACATTGTCTTCTGGAAGCAGACATTGATGCATTCGTGGAACATCATTCTTGCTTCAAGACTTTGCTGATGTATTTGCCGTTACAGATAATGCATGTATTAGTCATTAATCTTAGATTTTATTCAAAAAATAAGCTTCTTGCAACCAAGAAATCCTACTTGCTTTTGGGAAGTGCGCATTAATTATAATCATTTATTTTCATTACTATCAGTATCATGTAATAATATTTTGTCATATGTAATGTATTTAAATAAAGAATTGTCTACTGATATATGCATTTGCTCTTTTTGAGGGGAATTATGCAAGTATCTATTTCTATATGAGATGAGCTAAAATAAGTGTATAAAACCTAAAATAAAAAAAACTGTGTTCCCAAATAACGGAAAAGCAAACAAAATAATTTTATTACAATTAATCCTTTGTAAATATGTCATGAATTGCCTGCTGTTACAACTGTGTTGGTTTACTGCATTAGAAGGTTTCTATCTGACGTACAAGTACATGATTACTGTTACTGTCCTCTTAAAGTCTGCAGTTCATGCCTCCAGTTACAGTGATTGTCTCTCCGGTGATGTATGAGGCTTCGTCTGAGCACAGGAAGGCAATCACACCACCTATATCCTCTGGCTGCCCAAGCCTAGAAGATCAAGACATTACATAAGGATCAGGTTTCCAGCACCAGAAAGAAACAAATCAACGATTATTAAAAGAAAGGAATAGCTTGTGGACAATTACTGCAATGCTACCTTACAGTTAAAGGGATTTCTTTTTACATTAATAATCATAAAATCATACACAAAAAGGTGGCGCATAATCCTAGTGGCACAATTCAGTTTCCTACTCCTGCTAATGCAATTCTGGATATGATTAGTCAAGCTCCGAGGTACTATTAGTTTTAAAAATGTAATTCCTTGTCTTGACAGGAATTGTACAAACCTTTTTATGCTCGTCTGTTTCAAGAACTCTTCTAGCACACCCTCATTTTCCCATAGCTACAGAAGAACGGAAGCAAATAGGTTATGCCGGTAAACCTTGTAAAGCCTATAAATTATGTTAGAAATTCAGATTGGGCAAAAACAAGCTTTCAAGAAGATCAGAAAATAAAAGGAATTTCCTTACAGCAGAGCTAAAACGTGTCTTGATGATGCCAGGGGCCACACAATTGACCCGGATGTTACTGTGAGCGAGATCAGGAGCCAGTGCTCGAGTTAAACCCAGCAGGGCCGTCTTACTCACACTATAGGGGCCCAGACCCTAGGAATCAAAGAGTGACAGCAAGGTGACCTTTCAACTAGTGCTGAATGTTTATGATTTAAATTAAAAAAAACACTTTAAGGTAATGATTAAACTTTGCATAAGAGCAAGTGTAAACATACTTGCATTGGCTGGTACCCTGCAACTGAAGACACAATCACAACAGACCCACCCCTAAAAATGAAAAAGTCCTTAGGTAGGCTCATATATACAAAACCGTTCAAAAATTTGGGGTCAGTAAGATATTTAATGGTTTTTAAAGATGTTCCTTCGGCTCATCAAGGCTGCATTTATTAGATGAGAAATCCAGAAAAAAACTGTAATGTTGTGGAATATTATTAAAATTTATAATAACAGTTTTCTGTGTGAATATATCCTCCTGTGAAACAAAGCATCATTACTCCAGTCTTCAGTGTCACTTTCAGAAATCATTCTAATGGGCTGATGTTTTTGTATGATTCTTTGATCATTAAAATATTAAAAAGAGAAGCATTTATTTAAAATGGATTATAATGTTCAGAAATACTGTTACAGTAGTTTACTGTTTCACTACTGTTCAAAAGTTTGGGATCAGTACATTTTTATGCTTTTCTTCTTTGAAATAAATTAATACTTTTATTAACAAACGATTTATTAAATGATCAAAAAGTCATTGCATAGATTTACATTTTAGAAATGTTTTATATTTTGTAAAAAAAAAATCTGTTGTAATCCTGAGAAAAGAAAAATTACAGGTTTCAAAAAATATATTTGGCTGCAGAACAGTTTCCAACATTGATAATTCTATAATAAATCAGCATATTAGAATGATTTCTGAAAGGATCATGTGACACTGAAGACTGGAGTAATGATGCTTTTATCACAGGAATAAATTATATTTTAAAATATATTCACACAGAAAACAGTTATTTTAAATTGAAATAATATTTCACAATATTACAGGTTTTTCTGGATTTTTAATCAAATAAATGCAGCCTTGATGAGCAGAAGAAACATCTTTAAAAACCATTAAATATCTTACTGACACCAAACATTTGAACTGTAGTGTATATCAGACAAATTTTATGTTTCTATTTTACAATATTTATTCATTTCATTTGCAAAAACAGATAATGCCATTTTAAGATTTTTAAAAATCATGTTGTGTGTTTTTTTTTTCGTTATGCATTCCAAGTAATCTCAATCAAACTGAAGTTTGGTTATTTTAATTAGGTTAAAAATCACTACAAAGCGGTTAACTAACACAGTAAAACATGATAAAAAATACATAGTAGTTCTACATACATGTATACAAAAATCAATAGATCAAACCAAATCACTGTGTCTTTACTGACTGATCATCTCCACGTGTCTTTAATTAAACCGTTCTTCTGTTCTGTTCTAGCCACATCATGGAGCATTTAGAAGGGGTGATTGAAAAGCCAGAGTCGGACATGACGCCTCAAGAGCTGCAGCTTCACTATTTCAAGATGCACGACTATGATGGCAACAATCTGCTGGATGGCCTCGAGCTCGCCACTGCCATTACTCACGTTCACAGAGAGGTGAGAAATCCTACTGTGAGCTTGACTTTATATCAGTTTAAAGTTCAGACGCGCCTATGCATAATTTGTTATTGTTATATTAATAATATTTACTGTATAAGGAAATGTTTAAAAATGTATATGGGATTTAATTTAAATAATAAATTTAGTACAGTTGTTTAAGCCTCTCTTTTTATCAGTTGTCATGTATTTTTATCTTTAATAGGCAACACCTGTTATATTGTCACCTGCTCGTGTTTTTTCAGGAAAGAGGAGATGACAGCCAGCCAATGAGGGAAGAGGATCTCATCAATCTCATTGATGACGTTCTCAGAGACGATGACAAAAACAATGATGGCTACATTGACTATGCAGAGTTTGCGAGGTCCCTAGAGTAAAAGACGGCAGGAAGAGCCGCTGCCTTACTGTGAATGCAGATTACCTCTGATGTACAAATCTCCAGCACATTCCTTCACATGTGTGCGATTTCACAGGCACAGTATATTCGTGCTGCAGTATAACCTGTATGAAACATCATACGATGAAGTGGTGAGGGTCATGAAGAGGTGACATCAGATGTTTTGTATCTATGACATCATCTGCATATGTCTTTTCAGAATAGACCGTAATGTATAAACTGCCAAATTTATCCACTGTAAATGAGCGTAAATTACGTTGTTATCCAATAAATGCTTTGCAGTGACCCTTTTCTGCAAAGCTGATTGTTAAATGAAGCTAAAGTGGAATAATAATTGCTGTTGTGCAGATAAATGACGGCAAACACATGCTTTTTCTGCCTTAAAGGGATTGTCACTGTTACTGTCATTAACTATCCAAAATACCCATTCAAAGTCCTGACAGAATACTGTATTGGTAAGCAATAGATTTGAGATTTAAATGTGCAATATCCCTGTTTGGACCTGTACATTATAAATAATCCCACTGTAATCCTAATGCGCTTTGGTTGAGATTTAAAAACAGGTGCCAGACTATTAGATATATATTTAATGATGTTAAGCAGGAATAGGAGTTGCATCCTCGTCTAAAACATAATGGTGCACTGATTTTCAGTTTCATTTTCAGAGTCTAAATGTACACAAAATATTGTGGGTCAATGACATTTGGTCAGAATGTATTAATTTATTAGAAAATACATTTCCTAAAAATACTAAATACACTTTCATTATTAAAACATTTTTTTTATTAAAATTAAAATTTGTTAAATATTTGTTTGCATAAAGCAAAAACCAAAACGAATAAACAAACAAAAATCTTGAAGATCACAATGTAGAAAATAATGCTTTATTAAAAGTGATATTTTTGAGAATAAAGTGTTTTGGCATAATGTTTAATAGTTATTCTTTAGAGGGAAAAAAAGCTAATATTTAGAAAACTTCAAACCAACTAAAATACAGAAAAACAAATCATGATAATGGTTTTTCATAACTGTATGTAACCAACATGCCTACAGAGAGCACATTTCTGGCAACTTAGCACATATTGTTTTTTTGACAAATTAAAAAAAAAAAAATACTCTCATTGACCCATGCATGTTTGTTTTACATAGATAAAGTGGCAAGAAGAACAGCACTTGACATAAACTGTGTGTAATTTATTTCTACCAAAGCTGTACATTTGTAGTTATGACTTTGAATGGAAATCTGTTGTAATCTATTAGCCTACTGTACATTTAATCTGAGAATGACATTTTCATTACATATGAAGTCTACATGGTGTTCCATATAAACAAAATCTAGTTTGTCACAGTTCAGTGCTAACAAAGAAAGTCAACATAAATGGTATTATTTTTGTCTAGGTAGACACAGCAATAATTGAAAGAAACTCTTCTGTGTAATAAAGCAACTTTAATAAAGACAGAAAATGTGAATCGTTCTTTGCACTGAAAAACTTTATTAATTCTACTGTATAAAGCACTTGCTCTAGTTCCAGTGACTAGTTGTTTCCAGTGTGGACACAGAGGCCAGAGAAAGCACTGAAGTGGTGGCTGGTCCGATGCTGCGCAGATACCAGTCTTCAGGCTGTCTGGAGACGTGTGATGATGGAGCGGACCCGGAGGACGGCTGGGGTGGGTATCCTCCAGGGGGCAGCACTGCGGGGAAGCGGGGGATATGAGGCAGTGAATGAGTGCACTGGTACTGCCGGCCCATGGCGGAGGGAGACACACACATGCTGCTGAAGAGAGGCCCTCGCCCTGGCATCATGCCCACAGGCAGTACTTTCTGAGAGACACGATCCTGCTTGCGCTGTTTCGCTCGCCGGTTCTGAAACCACACCTGCAGTCAGCGAGAGACAGTACAAGTACAGTCATAAGACAAGAGAGGCCAGGTTTGCCAGCCCTAGCAACATTTAAAATATTATATTAATATAAGATGTTTAACAGCGGCCAAGAACACAGCTATGAAGCAACTAGTTTCCAGTTAGAAGTCATTTGTGTGGCACCGGATTATTATTAAACGCGAGTAAAGGTTTTAGGATTTGCAAAAGTTTTTTGCCAGTACAATTCTTCATAGCTGCTATATTTTGCAGACTTCCTAACTTATGAGTAAAGTTAAGAATATTTACCCCCGGTTTCACAGACAAGGCTTAAGCTAGTCCCAGACTAAATTGCATGTTTGAGCTGTCTCAGATGAAAATATCT
>JAUCMT010000134.1:706923-729387 GCA_032357475.1 Enteromius thamalakanensis
TTCACATACAGCTACATGACACACTGCATGAACAATAATTTTTGAAAAAGCATAATAGGGGCACTTTAAAAACATTTACAGAATTTGGTCCTAAACTTTGGATATTTGTGATCTATACTGTACTATATTGCCATTTTTTTCAGTGATATAAAAAGGTGAATATAAGAAGGGAAAAATACAAGACATATTTTCTAAATTTTTAAATTTAAATAGTTGAACTTCTCCAAATGACTTTAACTAAGCGTAATGAAAACAATTCAGAATAACATACTGCAATGCCAGATTTGCAGCTATCATGTAGGCCTCCAATTATGCAATTTTAAGTATTTCGAGAAAGTTAAGGTCTGTCTCAATTGCGCATTAATATGAATAATCTATTATCTCTTTTTCTCTTCAGTTAAGTCCATCACCCCCAGTCTCTATGTCTCTAGAAGATTCAGAGCTGCTCTCTTTCTACTCCTCCCAAAGTCTCTCCCATCTTTCTTGCCTGGCCGATGCCATCGATTCTCTGTTCACAAGTGTCCAAGGGAACCAACCACCCCGAGTCTTCGTTTCCAGAGGGAAAAGCCTCATTGTAACTGCACACAAACTTGTCTTTATTGGAGACACACTTGCACGGCTACTCAGCTCTTCAGACCTCAGAGCAAAGGTTAGAAACGTTATGGAGAGTTTTTTTGTTCAAGTGTTATTGTACAAATTCTTGTGCTCAATGATTCACACCACAACATTTCAAATTGTGAGTCACGCCTGATAACCCAAGGGCGATAGTCAACGTGAGCGGTCTGGGAAGTGAACAAGCGTCTGGTAAACATGTTGATGGGTCAGATGTTGTAAGCAGGTGACATTATTTAAACTCATTCACACACAAATACTGCTTGTCTCCTCAGGTCACCACCTCCAGTGGACGCCTCTGCCAAGCTCTGAAAGCTGTTGTCGTGGCAACTAAGGGTGCAGCCCAGAATTATCCTTCAGTCCCTGCTACGCAAGAAATGGTGGACAGAGTAGCTGATCTATCCCAGCATGCAGCTGGTTTCTCTGGGCTTTTGCAGCGATTAGCTGAGATATCTTGATGTTATTTGTGGGCGGTTTAACTTTTGTTTTCACATTGGAATGCCTTATTTTTTTATTTTAATTTTTTATTTTTTTTGAGGATGCTTGTATTAGTTCAACAGTGATAA
This sequence comes from Enteromius thamalakanensis, assembly GCA_032357475.1. Lineage (NCBI taxonomy): Eukaryota > Metazoa > Chordata > Actinopteri > Cypriniformes > Cyprinidae > Enteromius > Enteromius thamalakanensis. The sequence goes on from JAUCMT010000134.1 coordinate 708,102, forward strand.
TAAGATCAAACAGTTGGAGTGTATCTGCTTGCCTGTGTTGGTTTTGACACTTTGGACTGGTCTCCATTTCTTTTCTTTTCTTTTTTTGTGGTGCAAAGCACACTTAAACATTTTAATAACTTATTGATGGATGTTTCGTTTAAATATGTTTGCAACCTCAGGCACATTTTAATAGCTTTATTTCATCCCCTTAACCATATTGACATCGGAAATCTAAAAGTGATCTTTTAAATTGAAGGGTGCTTTTGTTAATTGGTCCTAATTATTCAGTTTGTTTGTAAATGTGAAGTGGCCTTGGTGTTATAGAGATTGAAGTGACTAATTTGACAGCCCGGAAGGTTTCAGTTGTGCTGCACATGTAACCAAAACAGATAAAGCTAACAAGAAGATGCTAAACAAGAAGGAATGCTTAAGTATTTAAACACAAATGAAGAATACAGTACATTTTATTCCAATAACGTTTTACTGGATTTCGGGGAGAGCATTTCCCGCAATGCTGATTCAGAGATAAACCCGTCTGTCAGGTTCTCTCAGCGTCTTTCTTCACACTCTTTGTTTCACTCATTTATTTTTTTTTTCTTGCTGTAATTCTCACTCCCACAGTCGGTTTGTTCACATGCTCACAAAGGCAACTTATTGGTGAAGCAGTTTGGGCAACAACTCTTGCACAATAAATATCATACAAGGTTTTTATTTTTAAACAGGCTATGCAGCATTTCTGAACACAGCAATATATATCTAGTAGCTTCCATAGTGGCATTCGAAATGCTGGTGCTTACAGTATCTTGTACTCAAGGCTTGGTTCTAATCAGACTGAGCTTTATCTACCTATTGAACAGTGCTTACGCAGGTTGAAACATGCACCTGTTTCCCTCCTGTCTTGAAAAATCAAGTCGGTGTCATAAATGTACTGTCATGTCTACAAGACGCCCTCATAGTCTGTATCTTAGAGCCCATTCCTCCATCTGTTAATTCCTCCATCTGCTCTCTTTTTTCTGGTTCCTTCCCCCATCTTTGTCTGTAAATACCCACATCTCTTCTTTTTATATACAGGATTAACATGTTGGCCACGGGTTCTATGCTTTCAGCGTTATTCTTGCTGTTTGACTTTGGTTTGGTTCAACTGGTACATCTTTACACTTAAAATTTACAACTAAATAATTAAGCCATAAAAAATGTAATCGTTTAAATCTCAAGTAGCCTTCCCTTTATTACTGCCTTTTTGTTTTTTTTAAAAGTGTTTTTTTTGTTTTGTTTTTACCTGTTTTGTCAGTCCTATCACAATGGATAAAGTGGACTCATTGTTAAAGTGCTGAAAAGTCGAGTTAAGTGAATTGAATTCTGAGCTGATTTAGAAGGTTTTCTCTGGTGCTGGTGTGTTAGTTGATTTAAAGTGCCATCTGGTGGACGTTATCAGTATTACGACACAAACTACTTTGGATAAGAAAAAAAAAAGATTGCAACACCTCAACAGGTACTTCTGGTAGACAAGCATTATATTTTATGCTTTTGAATGAGCTCTCCTGTCCCTCTGTACAAAATAACTATGTATATATAAATATAGAAACAATTCAATTATACAATAGTCCTCAAGCAACCGTTCCTCTCAAAAGGCTCACATATCCTAAGTTTTTAAATTAAGTGCTTATAATTCTTAAATTTGATGGCCCTATATAGTTATATTTATTTGAGTTTGTTAATCAGATGTCTGCATGGCTTTAAGTTGCTTATTAAAGAAATATATGCACACATAACCAGGGATGTTTCGTGCGACTTTGCATTAATAATTCAAAGTTTGCTTTAAGAATGTGATTTCTTTTCATTTGGTACCAGAATGTATTTTTTGACATGCATATTTTGTGCTTCTTTACATTAAGTTGATGTTCATTTTGACGCATTTTGTTTGTGAGACGCACTCCACAGGTACTTTGCATTTCTTTGGTACTTGTCAAATGTTGAGATTCTTCAAAATACATTTTTGTTACTGAACAAAGTTGTGTTTTTTTTTTTAATTGTTTTGTCCTGTGTCATATTTTCTTGCTTAAAATGAGACCCTGGACAACAAAAACCAGTCTTAAGGATTTTTTAAATATATATTTATACATCATCCAAAAGCATTATCTTTTTAAGGATATGACAATATTTGGCTGAGATGCAACTATTTTAATATCTTGAATCTGAGGGTGCAAAAAACAAAATACAGAGAGAAAAGCCTTTGAAGTTATATCAGTATATTTATGGTAGGAAATGTACAAAATATCTTCATGGAACACTTAATATCCTAATCATTTTTGGCATACAAGAAAAAAATCAACCACTTTGACCATATAGTGTTATTCATGCTAAGTAACTGGTTTTGTGGTCCAGGATCACAAATGTTTATGCTTTAGTATGTTTCGGTAATAATCAGCCTTTGCTGATCTAGTTAGTACAGTCGACGTTTATCTGTTGAACAGACTGGACTTCGTGCCTGAAACCCAATCTAAACTTGTTAATAGACCATCCTGATAGATTAGCAGACAATTTTAGGGTGGTTTTATAAACAGAATTAAGCCACGAGCTTCTTGTTGTGTTATGAAGGGCACGGAGGTCTTAACGTTAACTATTACAGTGTATTTTAAACTGTTACTGTTCCTTAAATATCATGGATGCAGACTGCAAAGATCAGAGCTGACAGCTTTGTTCGTGTTTGTTCTTGAAAGCGCAGCCACTTGTATTTGTTTTTATGTCTCTCTGGCTTTCTCTTCCGGAGATCAGTGCGCGGTGACGCGCACAGTGCTATCGTGCACGGCCCCAGAAGTTCGTGAAGCAAAATGGCGGAACTCGAGGATGTTACGTTAGACGGCAAACCGCTTCATTCGCTTCGTGTGGCGGATTTAAAAGCCGCCCTGGAGCAAAGAGGGCTCGCCAAAAGTGGACAGAAAAATGCACTTATTAAACGGCTGAAAGGGGTGAGTTTGGTCAAGGGATGGGCTTAAACGGCGCGCTTGCTGTCAAGTTGAGCAGGAGACGAGAGCGACAGACAGGCCAAGTATCGCTGCTTCGAGAGCGGGAACGCTCGTCGCGTGCATGTGGATAGTTTGGATCGTTTACCGCGCCGCACGGCAATTGTTTTCCAATATTTGTGCAGTTATATCACGAAATTTAAATAATACAGCAGTACGGATTTTCTTAACACTGTGCGGGTCATGACAAGCCGAGGTATTGGAGTTTACGTCGTGCCCGCGCGTCGTATGTTTGTAGTGGGGTGCGCGCGCTTGACAGTCTCGTGTGATGGATGCGCGTTTGACACTTGCACAACATTTATAAACATGGTAGAAATAATTACTAGCTTCTGTTTTTTACAGATGTAAAATGCAATTACAAACGATATCCACGCTGGTTGATCAAGTTGGGGCATTTCCTATGGGCTATTTTATGTAAAACACCCAACTAATTTGGTTTTAAATGCTGCGTTTTATGGGTCCGAGGATTTCACACCTCATTCAATTGTTGAAAATCGCAGTCAAGTGCTTTCAGTGTCTGTTTTCCATCGACAATTGGCATAACGACCGGTAAACGGTCAGATTAACATAGTCATCCGCAAAGTATGTGCTAATGTGAATAATGTGAAAGCCTAAGGCCCCTCCCACCTCTAATATAAACACTTCATTCGGCGACGCTTCTTCACACTCTCTTGTCAAATCGTAAGCGGTCATGTTGTGTTGGTCGGGTAAGTGAGAGATTTCTCGGATTGTTTCTTTGCAAAAACAGTTTATTGGTATGTATTGCAAGAAACATGCTTCATCGGATATAGAAACCGTAGAGAGTTTACGAAAAATACTTATAATAGTTCTTTAATTGGTTTGATGTGCAGTTTTATATCGGTGTCTTAAACGTGCATCATCTGCTGTTTTTTTAAGGCTCTTATGTTGGAAAATCTCCAACGAACATCTACCCATTCAACTGGTCTTCAGCCCAACTCTCAGGTAAGAAGGACCCTTTCTTCTCATTTGCATAATTTATAGGTTATAAAATTATAGTTTTGCATGTTAAAAATGTTCCAGCAGTCTATAAACCTTACTGTATCTGTAAATTAATTCTTTAAATTATCAACATGATTTAAAACTTGTTGCATACAACCTATAGGACATAATTTATCACATGCCCTTTGGTCGTTTTTACTTTTTTAATGAATAAAAGATGTGTTAGTATGTTTGTTGTTGCTTTTTAAAGGAAAACTCATTCAATTAGGTTTACTTGACTGTCTGTGCAACTTTTTAAATGTTAAAATGCAAAATTGTATAATGGAATTAGTGAGGCATTCATTAATGCATCACATAAATTAGTAATTTATTCATAAATTAAGCACACAAATGTTATTTATAGTATCTGAATATCTATTACATGGTAACTGGAAGTTTGTCGTGCTTATTGGCTGCAGGAATTGTAAATGAGGTGACCTTGACTGGAGTGTACTTTCTGTGTATGTATCAGATTGGAGAGGAGATGAGTCAGAACAGCTTTATAAAGCAGTACCTGGCCAAACAGCAGGAGCTCCTTCGACATAGACTGGAGAGAGAAGCCAGAGATGCCACCGTGGCAGATGGTAAGCAGAATCACATGCACATATACACACAGGTTATAACACTGACTCAAGTACTCCATCTGTTCAGGGAATCTTAACATACAGTGATGCATAATGTTTGCATAAGTCTCATACACTAATTTAGTGTTTCCAGTGATGAGCCAGCCATGCTAATACTGATGCACCAGTCTATCTGGGTGTAAGTGAGTTAACTTACCTTCTCACACTTGCAGTGTGCTCTGAGGAAATTCTATGTGTTTTTCAATTGCTATCCAACCATTGTATTCTTTGTTTTAGATTACATTTCTTAATCTTTGCATTTAGGGCATTGACTTTCTCCTGACCTTATGCTCCCAGTTTGATGTTGACACTTTAGTGTACACTATTTTTCCACTGTGCAAAGCCTCTATGCATGACTTTTGCAATGTGCTGCTTTCAGAGAGACCTGAAGTGTTCCTGAGGGGTTCTGCGGGTCCTGAGGAGGATGAGCACACACCAACCAAAGATAGCAGTTCCTTCCTACCAGAGAAGGTAAGCACACACACAGTCTTTGTATAAAACTGACTTAAATGTTTGCACAAAATAAATACACTAGAGAAGTATACAAGTCTCTGCAAGCAGTCAGAATTCAGAGAGCATAAATCCAATCATGTAGAAGTAGTAAAGTGTTTCCAATGATGAGCTTGCCATGCTAATACTGATGCACCAGAGTTTAGCTCTGGGTGTAAGTGAGTTCAACTAAACTTCTCACACTTGCAGTGTGCTCTGAGGAAATGCTAGTAGGTTTTCTTGGACTGTACAGCAGAAACAGCATTGCAATATTTGCTCTGTATTCATTAATCTTTCATTTACATTGCTTTCCAGCATCACATCATGCACTCTCATCTATCTGTAACCCAGGCAGGTGGAGGAGGGTTGCCACAGGATCCTGGGTTATTGGGATCACACAGGTTGGATACAGGCCCTGTTCCAGTGCCTCAAGAGTCACCTGACACTAAAGCTGGACGGATCTGGCATCCTTCTTTCCTTCCCGGCCATGAGGAAGTTGCAACACCCTCTCCTCCACGTGCAGTTGCCTCCTTGTCTGTACGGGTGATCGGACAACCTGAGCGCCAAGGCCTGCCCCTCATGATGCCCCGTGCACAGGAGAGAGAGGGAACGGCCCCTGTAGAAGCAGGTCCTGCCCATTCGGTGTTGCAGCTCAGCCGTTCCGCAAGGGCTTCAGCCTGTGCTCAGGTTGATAGTGATGACAATGATGAGGATGACGATGACAGTGACGACGATGATGAATGGGGTCCTGCCTCAAAGGGGAAAAAGAACGTCCGGGCTCCTCCTGTACACACTCCGCCAGCTGCAGTGCCCCAACGATCCCGAAGAAAGCTTCAGCCACCACAGCACATCCCTCCCCAGCCTCAACCAGTCCACCAGCCACCTCTGCAACTCCGTCAGCCTACTCCTCCCCCATCTCCACCTCCAGAGCTCTCTTTCCCGTTGCCTGACACTCCCAAACAAAGCCCACGTGACCAAGATGAGCCAGCAGGCCTAGCAGAAGGTGCTGCTCCAGAGGCAGATGTGGTCTCTCCTCCATCCCTCAAAAGACAGGAGTCCAGCTCCAGTTCTAGATCCAGCAGCCCAGAACCCCCACCCACACGCAGACCTGGTCCACTTAGCCTGCTGGTCCGCAAAATGGAATCGGAGGGTGTTTTTGAGGGTGCACAGAAGGCAGGGATGGCGGGAGAGGGAGAGATGGAAGTTGAAGAGCAGGGGGAGGGTGAAGCAGAAGTGCAAGACTCAGCTCAGCAGCTTCACGGGTCAGAGGTATCCACATCAAAACCCACTGCTCAACAAGATGCTCAAGACTCTGAGTTGAAAGAGGAAAGGGTTGAGCAAAAAAGTAGTGAGGAAAAAGATCATGAGAACGTTGAGACTTCTGCAGCATTCCATTTGACATCACCCACCACTTTCCCAAATAAAAGGCAGCGCATTTTCTCAGAGGTCCCACCACCTGATTCACTTGCATCATCCTCCAAACCTGAGCTGGTGTCAGTGCTCACATCGGTGCCGAAGTGCTCTGAAGATGTTGCTATGGAGACAGGGGCCTCTACAACGACACCTAAATCAGAACACAAGGAAGACAAAGAAGTGAAAGTTCTAGAGATGCCTAAACCAGCAGAAGAAAGTGAAAAGTCTTTAAAATCACCACACTCTACATCTAAAGAAAGAGCAATGGATGAAACGAGAGACCATTCAAGGAGAGAGAAAGGTCATGAACGACGCTCATCAACACCAAGTCAGTCCTCATCATCTGACACAGATTCAGAATCATCATCTTCTCGTTCTTCAAGCTCTCCTTCCCAGGATAAATTGAGGCCACCAAGCCAAAAGAAGGTGCGTAATTAGCTTATCCACACATTAGGCCTACGAGTTTTATTTCTGCTGGTTACTTCTGCCTTTGCTCTGTTCTGATGATGATTCTGCCATGCTAATACCGATGCACCAGTCTGACTGGGTGTACATGAGTTCAGCTTAACTTCTCACACTGGTAGTGTGATCTGAGGAAAAACACAGAGTACAATAAAAAGTACATAATGGAATGCATTTACTGTTAATATGAATTTTGATAAAATTGCCTTTCTTCACTTCAACCAGGATAAGGAAGAAAAAAGAAGAGATGATGTTAAAGAAGAAAAAAAGACTCAATCTTCAAGGTCAGTAAAGTCTTTCATTCACATAAATGCATTGCATTGTACGGTTACAAAAACACAATGCTTTTAGTATGTTACCATTCAAACATCCAGCTTGTTGATTAGCTGTAAATACAACAAAATACAGTTAAAATTGATTCTGGGGTAGAATATATTTTCTCTCTTAAACCTTTTTTTACTTTGTTCTGTGCATCTGTTATTTAGTGAAATAATTGAATGTCTTTCTGTTCCTATTAAATCTCTATTTTAATGTTAATGGGTAATGTAATGCCAAAAAAAACCTCCATGCCTTCAATGATCAGTGGTTTTGTATATGTGCTCTCTACATATTTAATACATGTATATTTTTTTAAATTGCCATTGAGCTCAAATGGCTGGAAGAGGCACAGAAATTCAGTGGTCAAAAGGTGTGGGATGCTGGCTATTCAAGTCACACATTTAAGTGGAATTGTTTTTTTTTTACACCTTGTTGATTTTCATAACTATTGTCTCCCCTTTGCCATCCCTTGAATCACAGAAATTCTGTGAGCTAAGAAATGCATGAGCTAAAACTGCCGTCTGTTGTCATGCATAGTATAGTGAGATTGCCCATTTGGCCTCATTCAGTGCATCTCACCAGGACATCCAGCAGATGGAAGTCTGTCTCTGTCTTTTTCTCTTTAGTGACATGTAGTGGTACTAATGCTATGTAAGGTAATGTTTTCAGACATTTCGAAAGGGCAGTGAGGACAGCCATGAGATTTTATGACATGCTTGCTGACAAATCATTGTTGTGCACAAGTTGGTGAAAGAATTACCAAGTCTTTTTTTTTTCTCTGTACCTGTGGCCCTGACTAGGTCATAGGCCACTAACAAGTTTTCTCCTGCAGTCTCTGTCCTACGTAATTGCACCACAGTTCTGATAAATAATTAGAAATTAAACCAACATCATCCTAATAAATTTCTCCTTATTTTATATACTAGATCCCAGGGTTTGTATAACAAGATTTCTAAAGTGACACTAAAGTTGGAACAAAGTACATTTCTATACTTCTGCGTAAATTTGACCTACATTGTGATCAGTTCTCAAAATGATGTGACCAGAAGCCCTTATAAAACAAATAAGTGGAAATAATCGGAGAGTGAAAAGGTATTAAAACCTTTGCTTTCAGTATCTGAAGTAACCCACTTTTAGCAGCAGAACAACAACAACAGTGTTTCCAGTAAGTGTGAAGGACATTTGGCCAGTTCCTCCATATAACACAGCTCAACTATGTGATGTCTTTTTACACGGATTGCTTAAATGGTTTCTATTTTTACCCAACATGCTGGATGCAAACCTATTGGAAATCAGTTTGGGTCAATAAAAAGTTTAAAATGCAAGCATTTGTGTATAACTTGTTTAACTGGATTGTCATTATGTACTTGAATGAAGAGCTGGTCACAATTTATGTAAATATATGCAGAAATAAGACTATTCTTACAGGGAAACCCAAAATAAATAATTATATCATTTACTCACTCTTATGTCATTCCAAACTTGTATGTTTTGCGTTTTCTTATGTGGAACATAAAATAAACAGATAACCAACATTTTTCAAAAGGTAGTTTTTGTGTTCTGTATTTAAGTTTGGAACCACATGAACGTGTGAAAATGACAATATGTAGTACATGAAAATAAAATATTTTAAAACTAAACCTTCAGCCTAAGGGTTCACAAACTTGATCCTTATTTTATTTGTAAGAAACCTTCTGCAGTCGGAAAATAAACATTAACCTTATAGTTCATTTGACTGTTTGGAATATGAGGGCGGTTGTATTTTTAATCAGGCGTTCTGTACAACCGCCTATCAACCGGCGTGGCCTTGGAGGAGGGGTCCTGCGTGTACTTCTCATACTTCCCCCAGCGCTGTTCAATATGGCTGCTCTATGAGCGCCGCGGTGACTATACCGACGCATTGCACAAGAGAGAAAAAAAAAGCACAGCCTTGCAGCGTGTCCGCTTCTCACATTTCTTCCTACGCATCCGTGACCGGCAGAACCGGTATAAAATCGGCCTTCGCGGTCCCGATTACAGCCTGACATTATGCTGTCGGACGGCAACAAAAACGGGTAAGGGTTGAGAGAGGGAGAGGTGGTTTCTAGAAATACCCTCCAGCGCTGGGTAGGCACGTCGTTTAGGTGATGGACGTTTATATTGTGAGCTTAATCGATGGAGCGATTGTGTTTGTACGGTGGACCCTGTATCGTCTTCAGTAAAATGTGAAACGAAACGGGTTTATTTCATTTAAGATGCTGTCTCCAATTAGCAGAGGGCTTTAAACTGTGTCTTAAAACCAAATGAGCTGCCTACTTAGACAGCATTTTGGCGTCGTAATGATCGAATGGAATCAGACGGCGCATAAGATGCCCACAAAATGATCTCACTAGATTTGTAAACGCAGGCGTTGTGATAGTGATATTGGAGGAAGGAGATCTTGTTTTAGGTACTCAGGTTCATTAAGGATGTGGGCAATTCCCTGGCATTTTTAATCATAAGAGATGCCTGTAGTGTTAAATTAGTAATGTAGATACCAATATACACGATGAAAAGGATTGCAACATCTCATCTTATGAATAAAACAATGTTAACTCAGCTTGCGTTTCGTCTAAGCCCCATTTAACAGTGTAACAATTTATGTAAGCAGTTAGGCGTAGTAAACCTGTTACTTAATGCTGAAATAAATAGTGTGGTAAGAAAACACGAAGGATGATCATGTTAAAATTGTTCTGTTGTTCAAATGATTTGTTGCGTGGTCTGTATACATCAGTGTATTAGGTTTCAACTATTAGGAAAGCAAATCATAAGAATGGTATTCATATGCTAGGCATTGAAAGTCCTCAGGGGGAAAGGGGATGTTCCCTAGTGAGCAATGACATCAGTGATGGAAAATCACTAAAATGTCTTAATGTAAAAAAAATTATACTTGTCACTCTATATGATTATTGTTTGACCAAGTCAGCCCAATTACATTATTCTTCATTAACTGTTACAAAGTGTCTTAATGCACAGAAAATGAACTCTGAGGGTGCTGTAGTTCAGTTTAAGGCAGTCTTTCAGGTTTTCCTCTTGGTGTTCGCCAGCTTTGCATTCATGTGTAAATGTTAAGTATTCTAAGCGCTTGGCTTTTTTGTCCACGGGGGATCTGGCTACCCGTCCCCCTTCCCCTCAGCACGTGTTGACTGCTTTAATACAAAGGGAAAGCCTTGTGCTCTGAGAAGCCAGAGGCAGTTTTTCCCTCCTTAGAGCAAATGGCATCAGGGCTGTTGTGTCTCCAGAGACCATTGGTACCAAGGTGTGCTGCACAGGTGTTGGTTTGTGTGTGTGAGAGAGGGGGATTGGTTATTTATTGAACAGTTAATTCGGTTCAATCACCCGAGGCCTCCATACACATTTAAAAAGATACACATGTATTTGTTTTTCCCTCTCAATGTTTTCAAGTTTTACTACAATGCCATATATCATCTTGTTTATGTATGTGTGATGCTGGCAGTGAGAGTCATTTAGCCAGGCAGTTATTTATAGGTAGTGACCCAGATCAACCAGCATCAGCCACCTTACCCCTCACTCTCTTTCTGTCTCCCTTTCTCTTGTTCGCCGACTCTTTCTCTAGGGAGGTAAAGCAGGAAGCTCTCGCTGAACCTGCAGGCCAAGTTGCCATGGAACTGGAGGGCCGCTCTCATTCAGAGAGTGCTATTCAGCAGCCTGACCACCAGGGGGCAGATTCCAGCGACACCCGCCCAGAGGAGGTAAGAAGGCCCACAGAACGAAACACCAGTGGAAACCATTACCCTGAATTATGGGGAGGTGTGACTGATGCTTGTAAGGCCGTTCTTGCTGAACCTTTTGGAGTCAAAGTGATTTCACATTTGTTGTCTTACTTTAGATTGAATGTAGATAATGTTAGACTATTATTGCCCTTATCCTCTTCTGTTTTTCCTTTTACTATGTAGCAGCAGTGTGTGGGGGATGTGGATGGCTAATAATGTGTGAAATTAGACACTGTTGAGGTCATTGTGTGTGAGCGAGGATGAATCAGTGCTAATTTTAAAAGTGCAGTTTAACACATTTAGATTTTATGCCTTTTTGTGTTAACCATAAATCCTTTTGTAGCTTAAAAGACGCCAAGACGAGTTAAAATAGTCAGCAATTAATGACGTGATTTATGTGATCTTCATATAAAAAAAAAATGAGCAGTGGTGCTTTAGAAAAGTTTAGAGGCAACTGCTTCAGACTAATCCTCCTTTGAGAAGTTGCATCTTTAAAATCCCACCTTTATAAAACAATCCTTATCATATTTTGCCATACGTGTTTAGTTAAACAGCGCAGTGTGTATGTATAGTTCTAGTGCGCAGAATGATAGACTGGCAACATGTAGTTTGAGATGTAGGCTCTGGTCTCTCTGTCCTCACTTTTTCCAGCTATCTCTCTCTCTATTTTCTGTCTCTCACTCTTGTTCCCTTTCTCTTTATCTCTGGATCTGGTAGTTTGACTGTTTTGTGGTTTAAAATCCCATTGATTGCTTTGTTGTGAAGGTGCCCTCCCCTCTTCCATTGCTCATACTGGTACCTGCATACTGCCACCACCTCTTCTCCTCTACCACCTCCATCACCTGCCCCGCTATGCCCAAGCGTCTCGGCTGTACCTGAGCTAGGCCCCCAGAGTCACCACTGCACACTTAGCCTGACGGAACCTGCCGGATCATTGGCTACTGCCTCGTCTTACAAAACTGGTGTGGCCTCCTGATGGGACTGCTTAAGAGAAGCCAAAATAGCTGGTGAGACAGGGGAGGCGTCAGTTGTGTTATGCAAAAGAAAGAGCGATGCTGCCCAACAGAGACATTTTTCAAAGCGTTTACACTGGCCAAACACAAGCATCAGACAGACTTCTCCTGACAACATAATTTGAACACAGCTGTCTTGACGCCCCCTGCTATTTTTGCCCACACTTCAGTACTCAAAAGAACTGATATCTGCAGAGACTCATTACACAGACATCTGCTGTTTCTCGCATGCCTGTGGACTGATCTGAGCAAACTGCGATAATGAAGCAAGGCTTATGGACTCATTTACTACAAGCAGTTTTTCCTGCCGTTTTCGGGTTTCATCAGTTTATCAACAGCCATGCTATTTTTTTTATTTTTAAAGGACTTGTTTTGAAACTTGCAATGCAAGTGGACTTTATGGAATATTTCAAAGAACTTTGCTGCAGGCTGATTGAAAAGAAAGGGATAAAAAACACAGCCGTTTCTGTCGTGAATTTCTCACCCAAATTCTCAGAGGAACTTGTGGACTACACCAGAGTGAGACCCTAAGACATTAAGAAAAGGAAACCCTCTTTACCTGCACGTCACAGGTGTTTTTGTGGCAATGATTATGACACCTTACAACCAGACATATTTTGGCTTGTCAAACGTCATGTGTTTCTTGTTGGTTCATAAAGTGGATGCTTTCTTCACAGCCAGTGTGGACTATGGGAGTTTTTTGCCACAGACTTTCGCTGCTTCCTGAACATTACAAAAAAACATGAAAGACTTTCTCAAAGACCATTTGAATCACAATTCCCACCACAAGAGCCAAAAACAGCTATTGAAACAAAAAGCGCAGTTCCTGTCAGCCGGCCAATCAGCACACTCAATTGTGATCGTATCTCGCCCTCACTCCTCAACCTCCTCTGATTGGACCTTTGTTGCCTAGATACAGTGCACACTGCTGTGCGGTTGGGCCATAGCCAAGCCAGAGAGGAATCAGGTGTCAATGGTACCAGGAAAACCCTTTTTCCCAAGATGTATTTGTTTTTAAATTATCTAAAGTGGAAAGAAGGTTTTTTGCTTTGTTAACGATGAGGTTAGAGGGTGGTAGTTATCCTGTATTTTACAGCACATATGGGAAAGTAGGGAAATATGGTCAAGCATGTGTTAGCCGAAGTCATGTTAAAGTAAAAACTAAAGCAATACCAAGTATAAGGGACTTTAAAAACTCAGTTTATACTAATGATGGGATTTTCAAAGCCTCTGTTTGTCAGTGCATCTCTACATTATTGCTGTAACTGATAGCTGTGCATCTGTTCTTCCTCCCCTCCTTTCTCTCATTCCCCTCCTTTTCCCAATGTCTCTTTTGTCTGTTGTGTCTGTCTCTTCCTCCACACATCCACTGGGATCTTGTTTCTCCTCCTTTCTATTTCATTTCAGAGCTCCGCTGTAAAATCATTTGCTGCCCGCAAGATCTCCCTGAGCAGTAAGTGTCTTCAAAATGTTACTTTTTTGACCCCTAGGAACAAGGAACAAGTATTTAAACCCGTTAATCTGGATAGTCTTTTGAAAACAACAACTCTGACTAGAGTGTAAAATGAATGAAATTCCAACATCTATGCAATTATATAGTTTCTACAATTGACACAGTACATTATGTGATACACACATAGTTGAAATAAACCCTGTTACAATTACATTACAGCATGTTCTTCTGTGCTTAAGGAAGCTGAATTTGCATGTTTAATTAAGTTGTACGTTCCAGTAAAAAAAGTGATTACATGGTCAACTAGGAATTATATGCTTTGCTGTGTTTTAATTTTCAAGACTGGATCCGTTTCTAGGTTGTGCAGTTTGACAATTAATTTTCCTTGGCACTAGGTAAAACAGAGATTGCGTCAACTGAGGCAGAGCCTGTGGGTGGAGCCAGTAGGAAAAGAAGGTGGGGTTCTAGTACAGCAGTCACTGCCAAGAAGCCATCAATCAGCATCACCACTGAATCGCTGAAGGTAAATTATCTTAAGGACGCTCCCACATTACCTTAACAGATGAATCACTACTTGTTTTTGAAAGCCTGCCTGTCTGCTTGATTCTATGTTACAGCTTCAGAAATGCAGTATTCTCATATTCTATATTCTCTAAATATGAACGTCATATAGTGTGGATTTTAATAGATTTACAGAATTTTAATGGTCAGTTCTGTTTAATAGTACTGCATAAGTGTGTTTTTACCTAACTTGGCACTTTTATCTAACTACAAACTCTTTTACAGACTCTTATTCCAGACATCAAGCCCCTACAGGAGGCGGTGGTCGATCTGCACCCAGATGAGGTCCGTCTCTCTGGGGATGAGGACACTTCCGGGCCTCGTGAGCAAGAGGAACCAGAAGAGGATCAGGGCCTCAAGATCAGACGCACAGTGACACAGGTGAGCACGACAAAGCCTTGTAGCTTTAGTAGGAATAGTTCACCAAATAATAAACTGACACTCATTCACTCTCAAGTTATTACAGAGATGTATGAATCTATTTATTAATGTTGGTAACCAAACAGTTTTTGATCCTTATAGATTTAGTATTTGTCCCCATACTATGGAAGTCGGTGGAGATTAGCAATTTGGTTTTCGTTCAGCAAAATAACTCTATTTGAATACCTTGTGTCTGAGTAAATGATGACAGATTTATATTTTTGGTTGAACTCTTGCCTTAAAAGTTAGTTTTGGTACTATGAACACCAGTGCATAACACTACTGAGCAATACTGCAGTAATAAATATGCTTTAAATCGTTTTAAAACCTTTTTGGTTTAGGAATAAATCTTTTTGTAAAAAAAAAATTTGTCATGGTATTTTTTTAAATTCTTGGTTTGCTTTTCCTATTCCGTTAACATTTTGTATCTCTAAACTTGGGTTTAGATTGTTCCATCTGATGGACACGAGAATGGGCAGAAAGAAGTGGAGGAAGAGGATGATGAAGAGCAGAAGTGGACTAAAGGAGAGGGCGAAGAACAAAGGAAACAGAACTCCCCTGATGTTACAATGGAAATACAGGAGGGCGAGCCCAAAAAAGGTGACTCCTCATGATTTGCTGGTTTCTATATCTATAGTGATCTTATCATGCTGTAAGAAATCTTATTTAAGTAGGATAATAATAGTTTTTTTTTCTTTCAGTCACTCCCAATGATTCTTTGGTGCGACGCTCCATCAGTCAGCAAAAATCAGGCGTGTCCATAACTATAGATGACCCCATACGGACAGGTCGCCAGCTCTCCCCTCCTCGTGGAAAAACATCCAAAATCATACACGTCTGCAACCTGGTATGCACTAGATCACATTTATTTTATTGCTTCCCTGTAACATTTTAATTTGTATCTAAAATAATTTGACGGTATGAATTTTGCTGCCGATCTGTTTTGTGTTTTAAGACTGATTCTGGAGGTTTTATTGGTTTTTTGATCCTTGATTTGAACTGTTATTCTTTAGGTGAGACCTTTCACCTTAGGGCAGCTGAAAGAGTTGTTAAATCGGACGGGTACATTGGTGGAGGAGGGTTTCTGGATCGATAAGATCAAATCTCACTGCTATGTCACAGTAAGTTATGTATTTTATTATTTATCATGTAATTACGCTTAAGTTTGCGAGGATGCAAAGCGACAGCTTCTGCTGCTTGTCCTTGTGTGAGATCTCGTAATGCATGAGTGATATTGTGCCACCTGATGCCTTTAGTTTAGTTTGTTTGTTGTTGTTTTTTTACCTCCAATCTGTCATGTTCTCTCAGTACTCCACTACAGAGGAAGCTGTGGCCACTCGAGAAGCCCTGCATGGTGTAAAATGGCCCACAAGTAATCCCAAAGTACTACGTGTGGATTTTTGCGAGCAGGATGAGGTTTGTTTATATCTTCCTGCTGCTTTCTTTGCTGTTCCATTTTAGTCACTCTCATCTCTTACTATAATCAAACTTTGTACCTTTTTCATTTCGTTGTACTGTGTTCTGTCTCCAGTTGGACTTCCATAAAGGTCTGGTGTCCAGTGACCGTGCAGGTGAAGGTCATGACCCTCACGCCTCAGTAACCTCAGCCCGCCCTGCTGCCCATCACCCAGTCCCACCTGCAAACCACGAAAAAGAGAAGGACCGAGAAAGAGAGCGAGACGGAGGAGTTGCAGCCGTGAGAGACCAGTGGGCAGAGAGGGAAAGAGCGATGGAGAGGAGAGAGAGGACCCGTTCTGAGCGGGAGTGGGACCGGGACAAAGTCAAGGACTTCGGGAAGGAAGACCGAGATAGAACGAAGAGGTCCCGATCACGGGACCGAAAACGCAGAGAGAGAGGCAAGAGCAAAGAGAAGAAAACAGAGAAGAAAGGTGAGGGGAAAACTACATCTGGTGAAATGTTTCATGACATCACATTCTGTTCTTTTGTTCATTTGACATCGTCTCTCTCTATGATTTCCAGATAAACCAGAAGAGCCTCCTGTAAAACTTCTTGACGACCTGTTCCACAAAACTAAAGCAGCTCCCTGTATATATTGGTTACCCCTCACAGAAGAACAGGTCAGCATGACTTCCTCTAGCCTAAATCACACAGACCGCTTTTTTTTTCCCTTTTCTTTCAATTTAAGTCTTCACTTTTTTCCCAGGCGACACAAAGAGCTCTGGAGCGTGCTGAACGCATAAAGGAGCGAGAGAAGAGGAGGAAGGAACTCCAGGAGGAAGAGGACAAAAAACAAGAAGAACGGAGAGAGCGAGCCAAAGGCCGTGACAGGGAGGGAGGGAACGCAGGAGGAGCAGGTGTTGTGAGACGTTCAACTGAGGGAGAGAGAGACAGAGGAAAGGAAAGGGAGAGAGAGAGGGGCAGAGAGGCAGAAAAGAGAAGAGATGGTCAGAGAGGCCGTGGTAGCGACTCTAAAACTGCAGGTGGCAGCAGACGCTCACAGAGCCGTAGCAACACCTCCAGAGACAGACGACACTGAGGGAGACAGAGAGGGGGGGGGTTGTAAGATCAGAGTCGTCAGCATGAGGACAGCTCCGAGGAGGATGGATGGATGATAGATCATTTAAAAAAAGGTCTTTTGTCATTTGTTCTCACTCATGTCATTCCTTACCTGTTTTTTACTGAAAATAAAAGCATTCAGCTTTTTCATCCATACATTGATGTCAAAACAACACTGGGTCCGATTGACTTTATTTGTATTGATGAAAGAAGTTGATCTTAAAAGCAATAGAATTATTTACCCAGTGGAATGACATGAAGGTGAAGAAATGCCATTTTTTATTTACGTAAACTCACTTTAACATTTCTTCTACCTAGTAATAATGTCTCGAGTGTTTCACTGCTGTGCACGCGTCACTCAGCTTTTAGATCAGACTGTCAAAATTGATCGTTTTTTTTTTTGTGTTCCCATAAATCTTGAAATGAAACCGGACTAAACATAATGAAGGGACTGTTGAATGTTATTTTCAAAGTTGAAAATAATCCTATGGATATGTGTGTATTGATGTGCTGTCTAAAGCTCACAAACACCAATGTCAAAAGCTATATGAGACTATATAAATCATATTTTCCTTCTCCCCACCCTCGAGGCTTCATGTTTTATTTATAGTTTAACTAGTGCCACTTCAGGCTAGTGGCTCGTTAATTTAGTGTGTAATTATGGGGTTTCAAATTTTTTGGCTTTCACATAATAGTTTTATATATTGTTTTCTTTTTATCCAGTGTATCCAGATTTAATTAATATATTTCCAAATTGTTAAATTAAGTCCCATATCCAGATGTTTGGCCACTATTGTGAGTTATAGAGCCAGTCTTGCTGTCGACGCTGATCTCCCTGAAGGTTTTTTTTGTAAGATTATTAAAATGACTACTGAAATTCGATGCTATGAACCACACTGTAGATTCATTTGTTAGATTTTCATCTCCACCCTCGTCTGTTCTCTTCCTTTTTTCTTTTTTTTTCTCCCCCTCCACTTGGTCTTATGAAGTTGTTTACTGTTCATCTCTGTGAATCAAACAAGGTATAAATTTTACCTTTATAGAGAAGATAGCAAGAGGCCTTTTTAATATTATTTTAATGTTGTAGTTTTGAAGATATATTTCAAAAGATTCTCTTTTTGGATTATTTTCTTTATGAATGTGCAGAATGTACAAAGAATAATAAAACAAACTGAAGGAAATTTCCCTTTTTGTGTTATGCGTTTTTTTTAAATGCCGAGAATATTTGCAGCAATAACTAGCAGCATTTGGAGTGAATGCAACGTCGACTTGATGGAAGATTGTGTTTTAAAGACATAAAGAGGTCAGGAAATATCTGTAGAACGTTTTTTTTTCCCTTTTTACAAGCTTAAACCAAAAAGATATATAGATATAGAGAGAGATGTAGATAGATAGATAGATAGATAGATAGATATACACATAGATATAGAGATAGAGATATATAGATATAAAAAGACAAACACTAATTCATACACGGAAAGATTTATTTATTAAAACAGATACAGGAATGTTTTTAATCTTTTTGCAATCACTTTGTTTTAAAAAAAATCTCTTAATAGGTAAACATGTTTAAGTGCAAAATCTTTGCTAGTGATATTAAATATAGAAAAATGTTAAGCAAAAAAATCCCTTGTTTTTTTCCCCCTGCAGCAAACAGTAGATATGGGAGTAAAACAGTGTTCTGTGATAATTCAACTCCCTCTAGCAATGAAATAAGCAGGGAACAATAATCTTAAACTTGGGAGAACTTCTATAGAAATATTCTGTTCAGCAGGATTCGGTTGCTGCATTTCCCAGCCACTAGGGGCTGATATGGTTTGTACCAGTGCTGGGATTTGCTTTTGAAATGTATTATGACCTCAAGTCTCAGTAAGAGAAACTCTTTTCTCCCTTCTCACTATCTTCAAGAAGACCGAGCCGGCATAGAAGACAGAGACATTAGAAAGACATCAATTTACAGTGGTCACAAAGTAGTTGGTCAGGCACATTAGTTCTTGTTTCAGTGTGTGTTGTGAGAGGGAAGGTTATGTGTGACGCACACCCTGGTCATGTGGCAAGCGTGGCAGAGGAGGTGGGAATCCAGAGGGAAGCACTGAGATCCAGGCTCATCGGAGAGCTGCTTCCCACACTCCTGAAGAAGAGGACGAGAGGTTATTTACAAGCCTGTGCCACAACATGTAGATATGCACTTATCTGATATACTACTAAGCGATGTCAATCATCTTATCCAAACTACCCACCTCACAGTGATAACACTCAAAGTGATAATCTTTGTTCATTGACACCACCCTGAGGATCTCCTCACTGCCCTGAAACACACACAAATACCATCAACACCTTTCTCCTGAATTGATCTGAAAGCATCTGCTGAACTACCAGGGAGTCATTTACCTCAGCAGGTAAGATGGGTTGTAAACAGGCAGCGCATTTGGGAGCAAATGTCCTGAAGAAAAGAGGAAAAAATTATCACACTTGTAAATACAAATATTTTAGATGTGCCTGATGTTGATGTAGTAATAATGGCTAGAGGCAGATATTTTATGAATACGTTAATTAAAATCAACATGCAAAAATATTTATTGCTAATTCAAATAAATTGGTTATTTTTTGATGGAATTTTTATAATTTCACCAAAAGCTTACAGTTTTTGGTGTCACGTGATCCTTTAGAAATCAGTCTAAAGTGAAATTTGTGTTGAAAACTTCTGAAAACTGCTTAATGGTTTTTGTGCAAACAGTGAATTTATTTTTTCAGGAATCTTTCTTTGATGAACAAAGTTCAAAAGAACATTTATTTGAAATACATTTAAAATGTATTTACTGTCACTTTCAATTAAATGTAGGGCTAATCAATAGGGCAATTACGGATGCCATGCCACAATTACATTACCGTTCAAAAGCGGTAGTTAATCGTTCAAAATTTGCTTATGTTATTCTGTGTGCTTAGGGGTTTTTGCAGTGTTTTTATTTTAGTTTTTTAACTTTGTATTTAAAGAAAAAAAAACAATCCGATGTATAGTTCACATTTGATGCTTAAAACTATTTTAAAAAGCAATGTGTCTTTAGCCTGTTTATTTTCATCTAAAAATATGTGGTTGTTTCAAGCAATGATACAAACATCATTCAGTGTAAAATGTGATTATCCTAATTAATAACTGCAACTACAATTTCAAGGGAATAATTAGCAATTATGATTTTTGCCATAATCATGCAGTCCTAGTTAAATGTATCCTTTACTTAAAGTAGGGCTGGGCGATATATATCCTACGATATATTATGCGCATCTCATCAGTAAAGCCGGTTCTTTGATTAGCGCTAAATCTTCGTCAGCTGTATTTAAATTCAGCGATATACAATATATATTTTGCCCAGCCCTAACTAAAAGTATAAATTTTATCAATACTTTTAATGTTAAATATGAATACATTTAATATCAATATTAAATATTGTTATTACAACCCCATTACTCTGAACAGTAGTTAGCTTGCACTGTTTGTCACTAATATAGACGTTGTGCTGCAAAGTTAGCATGATACAGGGAATAGAGATATTGTCCAGTGATCTATCAGTAAATACAAAAATAATCCATGTTATGTTATCCATTAGCCTTTGACACTTTGATAATGCATGTTTTTTGAGAGGTAAACGCAACTAAACTAAACCTAACTGGCAACAAATCTAGCAAAAAGGGCTTTAGAGCAGTTATCGTGGTCATGACACTGATAACACTGTTCACTGACAGACCTGTTGTAGTCAGAGACACAGTAGACATTGTTGAGGTAGTCTACTGTGAATGGCACCCCGTCCAAAGCCTTTGAGCAGACTGTACAGCGGAAGCATCCAGGGTGATAGGAGTTCCCTAGAGCCTGCAGAATCTGAGTTACACATATGTACAGAGACAGAGAGAGAGAGAGAGAGAGTTAACACTCAACCTGTCCAACCTTCAAATACTGACAATGACCTCACACAGAGAACACTTACCTGCTCCAAGATGAGGTGACCACAAACACTGCACTTCTCAGCTGCCTCCTGGAAGCCTGAAAACTGAAGACAGAATGGGAACATGATGGAATATTCCTTCAATTACACAAAGAACTAAATATAAAATTGTATACAATATATAATAATATATTTTAAGTGAAAAAGATTAATATATATATTTTTAAATATATTTTTTATTTTTTTAAATATATATATATATATATATATATATATACTTATATACTTGAGAAGTAATTAGTAATGCTATTATTATTATTTAT
>JAUCMT010000134.1:729487-741318 GCA_032357475.1 Enteromius thamalakanensis
TATATATATATATATATATATTTTTACATATTTTTTTTTATTTTTTTAAATATATATATATATATATATATATATATATATATATAGAATACTTGAGAAGTAATTAGTAATGCTATTATTATTATTATTATTATTATTACACACACATACAAATATATTTAGTACCTTGTACCCTTTTCCCATTGTTTATTTTAATTTAAATTTTTTGGTTGTTTTAAAAATACTAGATGTGCTCTTGGATAATATTTTTTTCATGAATATTATTAGAATTTTATACTTAAAATAAAATTCAAAATAGAAAAGCCCCTTAACACTAACTAAAATGATTGCTAAAAAGACCACATGAAGTCATCCCTACCATGTAATCCTCCTTACAGTAAACCGAGCCACTGACATTGTAAAAGTCCTTGTTGCGTAGCGTTCTTCCTACAAGTAAAAACAAGATAAGACAGCTGTTCAGACCAGCATGAGAGAGATACTGACCCAAATGAAGAAGTATTAAAATGCTGGCTTGGTTATATGACTGAAGTGTTGCATTACAGACTGATAACTCACCGCAGGAAACACACGTGAAGCAGCGGGTGTGATAGAGGCTGTCCAGAGCCTGGCAAGCATTATCTGCACCATATACACCTTTACTGCACTTCACACATGTACCTGAAAACAAGAAAACCACCACAAACACTGTCTGAGTACACTATAAACAGATGCATCTGAGACTTCACAACACACACAACTTGAGTGGCTATCTAGGACTATGAGGTCATCATCCAATCATACCAATTACATAAAACACAGGCGGTAGAGCTGTCTGGACTTTAAAATACGTGTCTGCGCCGCATGACTCGTGCATTCTTCTCCCATAATACCGACCAGTGGGTTTCTTTCTTGTAGTAACAGTACACACACTGATAAAGCTGAACTCCGCAAGCTATTCATTACTCAAAAAAACCCTAATAGGCTGTTGGATGCAGGAATTAGATATCGTGATGTGTCGGAATGAGGTAATGTCTTCGACTTTGCACAGGTGCTTTTCAGACAACAGGGAGGTTTCCTTGTCGCAACAAAGCACTGCACACACAGAAGGCACAAACACACACCCAACCCTCACAATTGAGTGTGTGAGAGAGCCTTCCCTCAGGACTCAAATACCTGAGTTAAACAAGCACACGCCAGCACACGCTAACACACATGAACACACCCTCACTCAAACTGTGGCTGGCTGAAAGCCGAAAGCATTTATACACACACACACACACACACACACAGAGAAACCTCCTTTCAACCAAGCCTCTGTCCTACTGTATTACTCACAGCTCTTTGGTATGACCAGTCTATCACAGAGCCTGTAATTTGGGGTCATGCATAATCACTATGCTCGCTCTAGGCAGATATTTTTGACTTTGGAGTCGGTTCAGAATTCTATGTAGCCTTGGGTGGAGGGGTTATATATATTCGCTCGGTGACTCGCGAGTTAGTTATTATGGTTAGTTAAAGAAACGGCCTGAATGTGGAGGGTTAGTATGTATTTTTGAAGTCTGACTGGATGTGTTTCATGTCTTGCTTTTTGCTTCCGAGAACTTTTGCATGTTTTAGCAGGTCCGAAGCCTTCATCTCACCACATCACACACACACACACACACTAACAGCCTACTGCCAGAGAGATACACATTAGTCATAAACAAACTAGCCAAATTGGACAAGTTAGTGATCTCACCGAAGTACTCCTGTCTGTCTACAGACGACGCCGAGTCCCTTCCAGCCGACTGTTCTTCCAGGGATTTCCCTGGAGCTCCGATTGGGGCTGGAGTAGATGCGGAGCTGGGTAGGATGGTGGCCGACACGGGCTGTTCTTTTAAAGTCAGGCCTCCAAGTAACGCTTCTCCTTCCAGGGCAGCATCTCTCAATAGCAGGCGGGTGAGCTCCTGCTGGTATCGGGTTCCTAGCAGGTCAGAGTGTCGCGCCCTCTCACCCACACCGTCGCCTCTCGATCCTCGCTGGTCAGTGGGACCCCATTCTGGTTCTGCTCGGTGAAAGGTGACTGTGTGTGTGCTCAGCGCGGGCGGATATGAGTGACGGCTGTCCTGCACACTTCCTGACACCCCTTCAAGACAGTCCCTCCAAACCTCCATAGGGGGTGCTCCAGTTTTCCCGGACGCCTGTACAAGGTAGGCCTGACCCGAGGTGGCGCCACCGAGTTGGGTCGTGGAGAGCTGGAGCTGCTGGGCAGGCCCAGGTGTATGGCGGGTGTCATACCCCAAACTGATGCCGCTGGTCCGGTTACTGCTGCACCGACTTCCCATGGGACTCCCACCGCCTCCACCTCCTCCGCTAGCAGTACTGCTCGCAAAACTGGAGCGAGGGCTTGCCAACACGGACTCTTGTAAGCTAAAAGAGGAGCAGGGACTCAACGCTGGTGCAGGGGGGAAGAAGAACCCTCCTATGCCACTGTCATGGGTTCTCTGCGGGGGGTGCGAGAGGGAAGCAGGCCGCACACTGTCCCAAGGTTCGCCACCTGAGCTCAAACGCTTGTAGAACAGAGCTTCCTGCAGAGACAAGCGCTTGTGGCGTTCTACATCATGGAGGAAGCTGGGCTCCACGGTGGACGAACGAGCGGCTGTGCTGTGCGTTGGGTACAGAGGTGGAACAGACGACAGCGGAGGAGGCTGGGCGAGAAGCTGCTGGCGGCGAACAAGCTGCTGGAGCTCCAGAGAATAACGCCGCTGCTTCAAGGCCGCGCGAGAATTCGGGCTGTACGCTCCCTGAGGGTCACCTTCACCTCTGGATGAGTTGCCCCGTTCCACCGCTTCTGGTAAGTAGCAGGATGCCCGCTGCTGGGGAGACCGACGCCGCAGAGGGGCAAGAGTAGACGGGTGATGTTCGATCCCAGGCCCGCAATCCTCAGGTACCGTGGCCGAGGGGGCATTTGAGGGTGCGATTCTCTGGGAAGTGGCTACTTTGCCAGGCCTTCCGGCTGACTGGCCACACACCTCTATGGAGGTGGTAGAGGAAAGCGGGAACTGAGGCGTGCTTACGGGTGTGCTGATCTGTGCCAGGTTCCCGTTATTGGCATTGTTGCTGTTACTGTTGTTATTTGCATTGGCCAAGTCGTTTTTCTTTTTGCTAAATTTGACACTTCCAGAGTCACTCAGTTTGAGCTTTTGCTTGAGTTTGCTGCCAAACCGTTCCATTATTGGTTTAATATATGCTTAACTACGATATAAAATATATAAGGTACGACTCGAATTTCTCTTAGATGCCACCTGAAAACAATTACGGTTTAAATAGTGTACTACATAAATACAGTGAAATACAGTGTGGGCACAAGCATCATTCAAGTGTTTCAACAGCAGATGAGATAACAGAACAGAAGATGTGTGACATCCAAAAGCTTTAACAAAATAATAATTAAAAAAAAACAAATCCACATAAACACACACAAAAAACGAACTGTTAAGAACTAATACTTTCTGATGTTCTACAAAAATAAATATTTGACTTTGAAGATAAATAAAAACACTATGACATTTTCCGCAGGCTACATGTCGTACTTGTTAGACTTGAAAACAAACGGTTTGTCTCCAAACTGTTTGCTTGTGATGAATTTGCTGGACATGCGTGTGAACAGGAGCATGTTCATCCATTTGTTTGCGATCCTTTTTGCAGCTACTTGTGGCCTTGTCTTCGGCAGTGAGCAAACGAACGTGTGAAAACTACCGTCAGGTTTCAAAGAGTCTCGAATTCCGCTCCCAGACTCGCGCAGAACCGATCCATTCAAACGCTGAAGTCTCGCAGTCACATCCGCGACACTGGTCCACTGTTGTCGGAACCACTTGCAAGGCTTATAATTACCACTTGGTTCTTTGTCTCTCTGGATTTATCTGAACGGCGCTGCCGGTTGTTTTAAAAATTAAAACGGAGTTTGAATACTGAATAAATTCCAATGCGGTTTCCTTTGATTGTGTTGGAGTTAAACACAGAGGTTTTGGGATACACCACGGCCCCTTCCTGACTCAACTAGCGGCTTTCAAAAAAGCAACTTGAAAACGTTTTCTGTGCGGATAAATGAGCCGTCCGTATCCGATAACTCAAAAGCGTTTATTCCTCAGAAAAAAAGCGTACAAGGCAGATCAAAGCCTCCTGTTGTCCCGCAGGATTTCCACTTTGCCCAGTCCAGTTTGAAAGAAAATGACCACTATTCCCCCAGAAGTGGAAGTCTTCAAAAGCGTGTTAACAATAAAAGAAACAGCTGCAGCGAGTCGAAGGGAGGAAGTTCGCGTATCGCTCACGCTCACCCAAACATATTCGCAGAGATAAACACGCACTGCGCACTCTACGCCGGAAAACTGCGCTAAAATGTTCAACGTACAGTTTCTTTCTTTCCAATTTTTTTCCCTTCCTCCCCCTTTCTTCTTCCTCTGTGGCTTTTTTCCCCCGACCGGAACACCTTTCCCCCGGGCAGCGCGCATGAATAGCATCCCACTATTTCGTCACACAGCCCAACTTCTTAAACAGACTGTGCCCATTGGTTCAGCCTACTGTTTGGACTTACACAAACAACCTTGACATAATCGCACACATTATCAAATGGTTAAAATAAAAAGACACAAATACATGTTATGTTAGCCTAGGGGGCTCGTATTGAGTGATTTAATTAATAAATATATACTATTCAACTGTCTGTAAATAAGACAATAAACTCAAAATAAAGTATAACGCAGTCATGAATCAAACTATTTCTCTTTTGTTTATAACACCTTTTGTTTTATAACACGTGATGTGGAAGCACGTGACGAAAAATATCGATTTAACTCGACCTAAAAGAAAATTTAAATAAACAGAAACATGTTAACATGCAAATGGTTCGAAGACCTTGCATATTTTCTGTGTCGTTTTTCCAACCCTAAGGCCTAATTGGTCGTGCCGTGCCTTTCGTCTGTGGAATGTGCGGAGGGATATCGCTAAGTTCCCTGGGACATCGTGAGTCGGCTGCGTGTGTGCTTTTCGCGAGTGCAACAATGTAACTGTTTTTTCTTTTCTTCCCTCGCGGAAAATGCCTCACACTGCTCCATAGTTACCGAGTGGCATAAATTCCGGTGACAACTGACCTGCTGTCGTATGGTTACTGTATTCAACCCCACCGAGACCCTTAAAAGACCCAGTGCTGTTCTTTTGTTTAAAACCTGGTTTTTCTCTACCCCGGAGCTCCCTCCTCCCCTTCTGGTCTCGTCTGCAGCTTCTCCTGCGGTTTTGTGGGAGCGCGCACAAGCGAGTGGGGACTTGTCCTGGAGCGCACGCGGGAATGTTTCAGCGCTTACTCAGCACTGCTCGAGCCCGTACACAGGAGGAATGAAGGGATCAATTTATTATCAAAGCGGAAGGTGTTAAGGGACGGTCTTCATACTGAGGCGCCTCTGTGTCGTGTTTTTACAAGAACTTTTTTTTATCTTAAGACTGCCTTATGAATGAGAACCTGACAGTCAGTCACTTAAGTCAGTTTTTAAATAAATGATTCGAAAGTTCATTCAACGTTCTTTTCCGAACACCGAAAGGAAACATTTGTATACATTAAACCACCACTGACAGACACAAGAACTCTCAGTTAACACGTCATAGCACGTTTGTTTTATTTTTGTTTGCTATCTTTTGTCCTCAGATCAAGATGTGATTAGAAAGGCTGAAAATAAACTAAGTGTAGTTTATTCAACAGGTGAATCAAGCTAGTCCGCGGTGTGTTTAATGTGACTGCAGCGTCATCTACCGGTAGAAAAAAAGTCTCGCCGCCGCACTCCAATGCAGAGTTTCTATTTTGTACATCTTGCTTGCCGTAGTTGTTATAATCCAAAATGGCAGCATCCTTGAGGACGTTTTGTGCCGCAGGTGACAGTGTGTTTATCAGTATTTAGCAGAATTTTGTTTTTGTGAAGCTGTCGTTCTGTGTTATTTGAGCTCATGAATTCATATAAGTTAAACGTTATTCTTGTAAAAGCATGCTATCATATCCAGCGTGTTAATAAATGTCTCTGGTGTTAGTACTCCAACAGCTGATGAGTGAGCAGTACGCTTTTCCTAATGGGTCATTCCTGTTTTCACGTATTATTTACAGTGTCGAGGCAGTCTATACGCCCATTTTCATCGTCGTCCGTGACCCTTGCAGGAAAGAAGTGGAGACTGGAGTGAGTTTCCTCTGAAGTTTAACAATAACAAATTGTAGTTACAATGTAACTGAGTTAAGGTGACTAGAATAATTTCCTAGTGTGTAGTAAAACAATCACTGAGATCTCGCTTATGGAAGTTTTTTTTTTTTGTGATGTTTGAGGATCAATCTGACACTAGTCTTTTACTACAATTCACCAAAATTTTGACAATAAAGATGCTAAATAGTAACTATTGCATGACAAAAAGATCAAAGCAGTTTTGTAACAAATTATAATATAATACAATAAAAATTAAAACATACGAAGAGTTTATTTGCAAAAATAGAACTCAAAAATCACAATTTGTTTATCATGTTTTTGTGTGGGTTTTAAGTTATTTTTTTAACCCTTTTTTAACTGCAGTTTAATTAATTGTAAATGCACAATGAAAAAACAGGATATCTGAGAATTGGTGAAAATTGAGTTGTTTTTTTTGTTGCAAATGAACTCTAATGAAACAGTTGTACAAATATTTGTAAAACTTCTGAGAATGTTCTAACATTTTCCTTTTTTTTACTGCAGTATAGTTACAGTTATGCTTTCAGAAATGGAGGCCTAATTAGGCGTATTAATTAGCATTTAGGCTACTTTTGATCAAAAGGTATTTGTGTTCTTCAAATATAATTCTCTAAATGAACAGTTTATTTACAAATTGCATTAGTTATGTTTTTAATTTTTTAAAATTTAATCATTGGTATTAGAGTGGTGGCAGCGGAGATTTCAGGAACGTTTAATACAGTGTTCAAAACAATCTCACGCTCTTTTATGCTTTGTTATATGGTACACACAAATAGTATTACTGTACCATGTATATGCAGGAATTTGCTAATATGATACGATGTAAACCAATTGCTGTCCTCTGTAAACTAGGACATCTGGTCACCTTAAATTGGCTTGATGGCAAATATAAATGTTGGTGATGATACAAAAGAGAAATGTTTTTAAATCCAGCCTTATGCAGTTTTGAATAAAATGAATTAATACTAACTGAACAGACTATTTTACGTACATTACGTTCTATTGGCAATCGTTAATCTTCATGTTTTTTTTTCCTTACATGATTCATTGTCATGCTGTCTTATTTTGTCTGCAGAAACGGCTTAGCACATAGTGGATCAGAGTATGGACCATTAACAGATCTGCCTGACTGGTCATATGCAGGTGACACTGATTTTAAATTTTGATAAAAGCCTAAAGCCACAATGGGGTATTCAGTATAAACCTACTGTGCTTGTAAATTCTTTTGTATATTACAGATATACAGTATTTGCCAAAAAAACGGTCACGAGTGAATCTGTTAAATGGGAATATAAATGCTGACAATGATGAAATTATTTGATTTTCAGATGGAAGGCCTGCGCCTCCATTGAAGGGGCAGATCCGCCGACAAAAGCAAAGAGAGGAGTTTGCTGTAAGACTCCTATGGTTTTTGGATTGTTGTTTTGTTCCTGCTTATTTCATTTAAAGAAAAACTTGAAATGTTTAATGTTTACACTTGTGTGCACATTTAGAGAAGAGCAGTGTATCTCAGTGCAGAGGTGGATGAAGGGATGAAGCGATGGCAGGAGAAAAAGGAAGAGGAGAAACAGAAAGAAGAGCATATGAAATCCTTATTGCTAAAACCTAAAGGAAATTTGTTTTTAAAGAACAAAAAATAAAGATACTTCAAGACAAAAAAAGCTTTGGAATGATTTCTTTTTTTTTTTTTTTTGATAAACAACACACTGCAACTACATACTTTTAATGGGGTTGAACATGCTGTAGTCTTTCTAAGACACTTAACTTCAGGGATTGTTGCTGGGGAGGAAAAACATTTTTCACATTTTTAGACCAATTTTGTTTTAGGCACACATTGTATACAACTGCATATTTTTTACTATTATATTTGCCAGTATTATTTCATCACAAAGGAGAGGCATTCAGACGTTTGATAGAAATTGTATATACACATTTTATTTCTGGTAAAAGATTTTTGGTGGATTGTAAAAGAGCAAAATTTTGTGTTCAGTAGCAATTACTTCAGTCTTCATTGTCACGCGTTTGTTTAAAAGTAATTGTAATATGCTTATTTACATAGTTATAATAAATATTGTTTTGTGGAGGAAAAAAAATTATTTTAGTGACGACATTTTATATATATTTTTATTGATTTGAAGTATTTACTTAAGCTGGATCTGTATTCATTACATAAATTTAAAAGAGTAAAAGGAGTTGAAACTGAATTCATTAACTTGACTCATTAAATTTTACAGTTAAAACGTCATGAAATTGCCATGTTGAGATATTCTGTGGCTCCACTAGGCTGCAGTGTTTCTCCATCTCCTGAGCTGCTCTTCTGGCAGCCATTTTTCTCTGACCTAGTCTCTCCCATCGTGGGATAAAAAGTTCCTGCACATAACGCAGACTGACATATTCCCCCTATTCAGCTTCCACATGTTTATATTTATCATTTCATTCTTTTGCTAGTCTTTCTGTGGCCATCTGTAGTTTTTTCTTTGACAAATTTTCTGTCATAAAACGGATTCCAAGGTACAGACTAGCATCGAGATGAGACTATTGCCATACCATCTCCTGTCTGAGAAAGTAATTAAGGGTGTTGCTATAGTGACTCTGTTTTATATTAGCCGCAAAATGCCATTTCACTTTTTCTTTTTCTTCACTGAAACTATGAATCTTGAAAATCAATCAGTATGGCTGTAAAATATAGGGCAACTGTATGCTAATTATTCTGTAAACGGTTGCATTTGCCTTTAAAAATCCTTTCTGATTTTTTTTTTACCTTAGGTCTTTAGTATGAGAGAAGATCACAGTGTTTGTCACTGTCTGACTTCATCTCTCTCTCTTTACACATACACACAGGTCTTCCTGCTGATTTCAGCAGCCTCTCTCCATAATTATGGCTCCAGTTGCTGAACTGCAGATTTTTTCCTCTGGTGTTTTACTGGACCCTGGATCAGATTCAACCATTTTTGTCAGCACTATGAGAAAGTTTTGTTTAAGATGTATGCTGACAAAAACAACAGAAACCCAAGATTTCTCTCACACCGCTGAATACTTTGAAACCACAGTTATGATTACATATATTATAGTTTTATGAACCAATCCATTACTGTCTCCTGGTTTTTGTCATTCAGAAAACACTGTTGTTTAAAGACACTGAGACACAAATCATTGCAAGTTTTTATGTGCTGATCTTTCTGATATTGTTTGATTTTCACCAGATTTTTTCCTTTGTTCGTTTCCCTGCCTTTCTCTATCTCTCCCTGTCGCTCCCTCATGTTGTTTTGGTTTTCCACAGAATGAGATCCAGATGTTTTTTTGAAGTGCAGGAGGAGAGAGAGCAGAGGACAGGAAGTGGAGGGGAGGGACGGAAGATGAGGTGAATGTGCAGTCCTTTAGCATACATAAAGAAAAAAAGAAGGTGGGGACTTGAGAACAGATGAGAAATCTTAGAATAGTGAGAAAAAGTGCTTGGAGATGGCAGACTGGGGGCCTGGTGGTATTTTTGTGTGCTGGAGTGGGTCCTAACAGGATATGACTAAAGCTAAGGTTACAGTATGTGTTTGGCCTGGGGGGTTGGATACAGCAAAACACTTCCTGCTTCAAACATATATCTAAGGGAGAGATTTGGACAAAATTTAAATATTCTGCTCACAAGTGATATTTTCCTTGATTTCATTTAAAAATAGCTCTTAATTATTTAGTTATTTTACACAATACAAAGTGAATTCATCATGTAAATAATTTCATCATTATTTTCCACATTTTAAGATTAAATGTCTGTGAAAAAATTAACTATATACATATACAGAAAAAGGTCTTTAAGATAACGATTGCAGGTTTCCACTTTCTATTGAGTGATCCTGTTGAGAGTTTGTTTCTAGTATAAGTCTGAACTTGCCCTCCTCTGCTCTTCTCTTGTCTTCTGTTCACCTCTCAGTCAGCGGTGTGTGGTAAAAAGTACAGTAATGTAAGTTACACAAAACACATATGCACAGTCTGAATTGCAAGCAACTGGCCAGGCCACGTCCTGTTCGCCAGCTCAGCGTGTATGTGGGCGTTTGTGTACTTTTTCCCCGGCCACCCCACGAGAAAAGAACCAAGCTTACCAAACATGACTGCCAGAGCTCTCACACCACCATGACCAGAGCCAGACTTCCTGTCCTGTCCTGTCCTGTCCTAAGCTCATCTGTCCATCCCATAAACAGAGATGACACAGTTCAAGTAAAAATGTAATATGTAGGAATAATATATCCATATTTTAATATACTTGCTGAACAAGTTAATAAGGGAAGCCACAATTTCCAGAAAATCAAATGCAGATGTTTTTTGTTTGTACTTTTTGCAGGCAGGCAAAGAAGTTGCAGGCATTTTATCAGAAGGGCAAAGTGTGCCAGAGACAGAACAAGAGTAATCATCAGTATTTAGACAAGTCCCTTCATGTCATCATGCTCAACTGGCAATTTTTCACATGGTTAATACTTGCTCACCACTGTTTCTATTAAAACATCATGCAAAGGGCAACAGAGTGAATGGGGCTTTAAAGAAAGAGAAAGAGATTGGAAAGGGAGGGGACAGGAAAAACAGCTCAGAGATGTTTGTGGTGGGCCGTTCATTTAAAAGCCTCATAAAAGAGAACAATTTTGCTGTGTGGAGAAATGAGGAGGGGGAAAGGCGGGAGGGAGGCGGAAATGGCAAAGCGCTGTTTTTTCTGACTTTGTCAGCTGGAACAGTTTTAAGACACGAAAAGTAAAGTCATTTGTCTCTCTGGTCCCTTGTTTTCTCAGATATGAGAACAAGACACTCATCAGTTTTTTTATAACAAACATATTAACATATATTTATATGCACATATATTATTATAGTAATATATTTACATACATTAACTGTAAGGGTAGTGATTCTTGTGTTTACATTTGTTAAAGGGGTCATACAGTGGTACATGCACTATTTCAAGCTGTTTGGACTGAAATGTGTGTTGGGAGTGTGTGTTCACAACCACCCTACAATGATAAAGATCCACGTGTAGTTTTCTTTTCATTTAATAAAAATAAGTTGCCCCTTCTGAAATCA
Organism: Enteromius thamalakanensis; assembly: GCA_032357475.1. Taxonomy (NCBI): domain Eukaryota; kingdom Metazoa; phylum Chordata; class Actinopteri; order Cypriniformes; family Cyprinidae; genus Enteromius; species Enteromius thamalakanensis. The sequence continues at coordinate 740,758 of JAUCMT010000134.1, forward strand.
AGCCATTCTCAAACGCATGTTAGTGTGACGTCACACCGAAAGAGGCCACACCCACAATAGTTGATTGACAGCAGCCTGTCACACAGACAGAACTGGTGTCTTAACTTGGACCCGCCCTGAGTGAGTCATCATCAGACAGAGACAACCCTGACTCCTAAGAGATTGAGGTGTTTTGTTGTTGAATGTATTAATGAACATAGCAGTAGTGATTTACTCCTGACATCTCCTGAGTTAATAAAGGCAGAAGATTAACGTTACGTTTGGTTCTGAAGGGAAACGGACCCCTTGATCAACCGGAATGCGTTTATGTTCGCGAGAATCATTCATGATCCAGCCTCACCTACAGAAGCTGTGAGTATAATGTCTTGTAATGAATCTTTGCAAATCGCCTTTCCTAATAATGTGCTTATTAACAAGTTTCACTATGAATACTGCTAAAATAAGATCGGAGAAGTGTTGCGAACTTTTTTCAACATTACTAACATTACTAACTCTACTTTACAAGATGTTAATCTGGATTAATATCCTGATTTATAATCAAGCCGTTGTCTGATGAAATCA
>JAUCMT010000134.1:741418-757283 GCA_032357475.1 Enteromius thamalakanensis
GGGTTAACAGATGCTCGGAGCCCAGCCTGGTCCCCGCGTGCCCCCCGGAGGAAGTGGAGAACTTGGCAAACAAGGGAGCCTTCACGAGGGTCAGCTTCAGCTCGGGTGGCGGAAGGGGAGGTGGAGGAAGGCAAAAAATGCAGAAGCCTAGGATAAGGAGAGAGCGGTATTTAAGGTGGAGGAGGAGAGATACGCGGGGTTATCAGTAATAAGGAGATTGGTGGCAGCTGCGATCGTTTGTGCGTGCTCCTCCTGAAATACGATTAATTGCTTAATCATCATTTCACTAGTTCCCACTACCTCTGCGATAAAATTTGGCGAAGTGTCCGGGGGACAGGCAGGGAGCCCAGTGGCCTCCGAGCCCTAGGAGGTTTAACCCTCTAGGACGCTAGGGTTAACAGATGCTTGGAGCCCAGCCTGGTCCCCGCGTGCCCCCCAAAAAGCCGTAGAGTGCGGACAGCGCCAAACAAGCCCCCCAAAAAGCCTGAGATGAGCTGGACGTGGGGCTAGAAGTTTAGGGAGGCGTCCGCCCCTGCCGAAGGACCTTTGGCAAGAAGTGAAGAGAACCTTCCGTTGGGGTCGGGGTAAGGTAAAGACGACCATCTCCGGCGGGACCATTGACCTTTGGGAACCGCGTGCACGAGATTCGCAGGGTTATCAGTAATAAGGAGATTGGTGGCAGCTACGATTGTTCGTGCGTGCTCCTCCTGAAATACGATTAATTGCTTAATCATCATTAATGAACAGAGCAGTAGTGATTTACTCCCGACATCTGGGTGACTGAAGGCAGAAGATTAACGTTAAGTCTGAAGGGAAACGCCTCCTTGATCAACCGGAATGCGTTTATGTTCGCGAGAATCATTCATGATCCAGCCTCACCTACAGAAGCATTGATTATGAGGTCTTTTAATGAATCTTTGCAAATCTTCTTTCCTAATAATGCACTAATTAGCAAGTTTCACTATGAATACAGCTAAATAAAGATCCTATGAGAGCGTCTGGAAAAGAGGGGCGGAGTCAGCAGAGCTCGTGAAGATTTAAAGGGGAAGTACACAGAACAGATTGATTTCAAAAGAGCTGTTTATGACAGGGTAAAATTAGTGTTTTTAAAACTATCTTTGAGAAATTTTAAAACAAACTATATTACAAACTTTCCATTAAGACCCTAAATAATCATATTATCTTGTGGAAAACTGGGTTTGTATGACCTCTTTAAGCTATTAGACGGACAGAAGTCATTGAATCATTCAATGAACTGATTCATTTAAGTTGAATCATGCAGGAAACTAATTCATTGTTAAGGAATGAAATGCCATGAGTTGCTGTTGTGTGAAATGTATTAATTTGCATTGGGTGGAGGAAAAAATCGAAGAAAGTAACAGTCGATATTGTCTAAAATGTAAGTTTCGAACTGTTGCATAAAAGCCCTTTGTTGTTCTAGTAACTTTTCAGAAACGATTTAGCACATCATTGTTAGAGCAAACAAAATTAAAATAAAATATAGGTACCCATTTAGCTGTTTTACGTAAGCAATATCTTTATCTTGAATGTTGATTAACATTATGAATTAAACTAATCAGACTGAACTTTCTCAAGACAGCTTAGACATTTTAGCAGTAAAAAGTGTGTGTGAATAGATTTGATGTATTTTTTAATGTCCAGGAAAGAGAGAATAATGTTAAAAAAGGAACTTTATTTCATTTTCATTTCCAAGTACAAAAAGTATGAAACAGGCAAAAAAAAAAAAAATTATTCCTTTACATTTACACTACATCATTATTATTATAAATATCATTACTATTATCATTGTTAAAAACAACTTCAGCAATGTCTAATCCTGATGATGTATGCAGTGAGAAAACCCATAGCACCATTACTGTTCATAAATAATTCTTTATTTGTTTCTGCAAGGTGGTAAGCAAGACAATCTCACTTCCAGCCTTATTATAGAAACCTGTTTTTTTCTGTCTTTAACCTCACATTAAAAGATCAGAAGCTAATTTGAAATAAGTCACATTCTGCCTGTGTCCAGCAGGACTTGAAATGACAATTTAAAATAGGCAAGACTACACATGGAGAACAATAATAACAATAACCATAGTTATAATAACAACGCCAACCATTAATGACATAATTAATCATAGTAAAATGTACCAAACACATTACAATAACAATAGTTATTTTGAGTTGAAACAGATGAACAGCTCTGCTCTATAGGTGTATTTCAAACTGGCCTACTCCAGAAGCTGCTCGGCTTCTCTCTCCCTGAACTTTGACCTGTAACCTTTGACCTTTCGCGTACAGCAGGTCTCTATAGTCGAGCCGTACTTTGTGCAAATATCTTTGGTGAATAAAAGGTGCAAGGAAGGTCAAATATAACAGTCCTTCCATACTATTAATTCAATGGCAAAGGCACATAATGGGGTGCAGGAGGTTTTCACTGGATCAGCAATGTAAAAAAGCTAAATCTGAGTTAAAGAAATATGTCAAAGTGAGATCATTTCGAATATAGAACATGTCAATCAAACAGCCGCCCGGCTGGAGTCAAGTTCGGATCTGGGAGATTTTCAGAGAGGATAAAGGAGGGATTATAAGCTAAAAAGAAGACTGAAGGAACAAAAGTGCATTTCACTGATAAACCTTAACCATATAAGAGACGGAGGGGGGGCTCTTGTCTGTCTCTCTTATCTCCCACTCCGTTTTGGAATTTTTTGTTTTAATTAATGGCAGAGAAGTACATGTAAATAGAAAAACATACGATACACATCCTTCACTTTTTCATCGCTCCCTGCTTGCAGACTTTTACAGTCTGACTTTTCACTCCATCCTAATAAAGCTTTTCCCATTCAACATCCTTTCAAATGCCATCTACTCGTATCCCTCCTTTTCGTCTCTTCCCGTGCCTTTCGTGTTTATCTCTAAACCTTGTCGAGCAGAGAGCGGTGGCAGTAGAGGAGACGCCGAGGAGTGCCGTAACGCCGGAAGAACAGGAGAGCCCCCAAAGTGAGAAGCACACAGGCCAACAGAAAGAGAGGGATGACGATGGCTGTGGCTTTCCCCATGGCCCCGCCTTCTGACTCGTCCACCTCAATGATGAGCACTTCCTCACTGGTGCCAGTCCTTTTCTTGGGCTCCTCTTCTTCACAGCCCATCCAGTCAGTCAGCACCGATTTGGGGTAGCCTGGTTCCACCTTCAGATGCTGGTTGTTGAACTTCCAGTACTTATTGGCTTTGTAAAAGTAAGTGTGGGCTGAAAAAGTTTAAAAGAAGCTGATTCAGTAAAAGTGGCTCTAAATTTCTAAACCTCTAAAATGGTATATTCTTTATAAACAGATAATCTGAGTTCTGGTTTCTGATTGGTCAGTATAGCACTCCAGTCATATATTTACACCCCACATTTTGGGGTGAGAGATATATTTATTTATTTAAGAAATGTATACTTTTAATTAGCAGGGATACATTTAAACTGATCAAGATATTTATAATGTATAAATAATATTTCTATTGCAAATGAATTGCTATCCTTTTGAATTTTCTATTCATCAAAGAACTCTGGAAAAAACTAAAATATTAAGCAGCACAGTAGTTTTCAACATTGATAATAATAAGAAATGTTTCTTGAGCACAAAGCAACATATTAGAATGATTTCTGAGGAATCATGTGACACTGAATACTGAAGAAATTATGACAGGGGGGGGGGGGTTGTTAAACAGGAAGTGAAGAACCCATAGGTTGAAAAGAGAAAAACAAATGCTGTACCTCCATCTTCGCTCATGAAGGCCCCTTTGATATTATCTGGTACTCCTTGCCATACACTGATAGGTTTGGGGTAATCTGGATCCACAGATCTGCTTTTCTCATTGAATCGGTAATATCTGAGAAAACAGAATGACAAATGATTAAAAGTAAACAAAATAGAGAAGTTCACAAAATGTGAGCCATGTGACTCTATCATTGTCATTGACTCTAAATAAGACATGGTGAGTAACAACGGAAACGTACTTGGTTCCTCTAAAGAAGTAGGTGTTGCCAGTGGGTGTGTAGAAAACAGCGGCGTCCAGCTTGTCTCTTGGGAGGCCTGCGCCAAGCTCCTTGAAAGTTTTTGGATAACCTTCCTCCATTTTGGCCTCATTGAAAACCCAGTACTTGTCACCTATATAGAGGACAGAAAATCGAGCATTATTGCAATTTGTGAGACTTATTAAAACCAGAGATGCAATGCCAAAAATAGAGGAGATGGACACACCTTTGAAGAAAACAAACTTTCCGTCAGAACGTTCGTAGGCCGAGTTGATTGATGGAGGCAGTCCCTTCCAGAAGTGTCCAATGGGCATGGGATAGCCCTGCTGAGGTTTACCATCATGCATTCTCCAGAACCACTTTTCCTGTGGAGTAGAGAGGGTGTAAATATTAAAAACACACAAAATATATATACACATAAATGTATTTTGCATTCAGTTGTACCTTGAAGACGAACATCTCTCCCCTGAGAAAAGCAATTGTGTCGAAGTGTCCCTCACATATGTCAGGGCCAAAGGAAGGCCGGTCTGGCCTGCGGGTGGGGGGCCGGGGGGCCGGAGGCTGGGGCACCTCACTAGAGCCAGCACCTGTTGAATGACACACAGGTAAGCATTAAAGTTAACTAAAATCATAAAAAAAAAAATTTATGAAAAAAATGCTGACTGAAATACAATAAAAAAATGATAAAGCATATTAATTGCAGTGAGATGCCAAAGTGACTAATTTTCTCATTTTCTATTTTAACTAAAACAACAAGGAAAAATGAAATGACTAAAAATGTATATATACACAATAAACAAAATAATAAAAAATATTAGTTTAACTACAAAGAAAATGAAAAATATTAAAATAAAAATTTATTCAAAATAGTAAAAAAGCACTAGCTGAATAATGCATTGTTTTAATACAGTTTTTTGTTGTTTAAATATCTATAGATTTTCGAAGACAATTAAAATTATTTTTTTTTTGCATTTGCACTAATGTTTAAACATCTACTCAAAAATACTAACTTACTATAAATAATAAACAGATACAGTGTGACACATTCTGGCATCTACAATTTCTTTCTTAATGATTTTAATTAATTTTGTGTAATCTTATCTATTTTTTATCTTATACATTATTTATTATTAAGTTAGCTATTCTTTTAAATAAATGTATACACTTTCTCATATTTTTTCTAAATAACTGGGCTTGTAAAATGAACATAATAATCAATAAACTAAACTAAATGCATATATTCGATGTAACTGACTACCGTATATTTGCTGGATCCCCCGTCTGTCATCATCAGGCAGCACAAAGTTCTCTGTGTCCATCCACTGGTAAAATGGAGCCATGATTGCAGAGGGATCGCCTGAGTGTTCCAAACCCAGAGCATGACCTAGTTCATGCACTGCCACTAGGAACACATCATTACCTAAAAGAAAGACAGAATGACATTGCTCTAAATACAAATGATCACAAAAATCAACAGAACATTCACTAATATTTACAAGACCTAAAGTTTGCTCGGCTGACAGACACATTTCCACGTTCTCTTATTCTCTGCTCACCTCCCAGGTCAGTGTTGCCTGTTGTCCAAGGCTCTGCAGCATCAAAATGGGTATCACCTCCGATACCCTGACCAGGGAAGTACGCGTGGGCCAAGAAACCTCCCTCGCCATCGAATGGGGTGCTGTCTCCATGAAAGCCTTCCGCGAAGGAAAGCATGATATCTGCAAACTTGTCCACTTTGCCATTGATTTGACTGTATGGGATTTCACGGAACTTAAGTGGGATCACGGCTTCCCAAACCTTGAAGGCCTTCCTGATGGCCTCGTGTGTGGCTTGCTCGCCCACTTTAGGAGTGTAGTTCTGGATACTGAGAAGAAAACATTTGTGCTTAAATGTGAGTGTGTCTTTTAGGAAGGAAGTGTAGATTTTATTAAATTTTTTAAAATATGTCCATATAATCTGAAATCCTGTTCCACTTTGTTTCAAAGACATTTATAATTATTTATATGTTGAGAGTGTTTAAATTTGGATTAAAATGCTAATGGCAGGTGTATAGAGGGCCACAGTTTTATATGCATTAATGGACATATGGACAAACATATATATATATATATATATATATATGCATTGTTAAATACAGTTCCATACCTGAAAGTAACTTCTTTTTTCTCCCATTTTAGGCCCTGGATGACGTAGCGCTTCTTTCGTAGGTTGCTTTTCAGTTCAGAGCCAAATTTATCTGGAACTCCACACCTTGGCCGCTGCATGGCCCTGACAACATCATAATAATGAAAGACATAAAGTCAATAATGTGTGATTCAGTCACCAAACAAACAGCTAAAAGGGTTAGTCCACCCAAAAATGTAAATTCTGTTCATTTATTTGTTTAGATCTGGTACATACACATATGGTATACATGGTAGTTTAGTGAGAACCAATTATGTACATTTTTTATTGATTGATTGGTTCGTGTGGATTCATTTTGGAACATCTTTATAACCTTTATGAATCTTTTACTTTCTGAATACCTGGTCTTTTAAGCAGAGGGACAGAAACCTCTTAGGTTTCATAAAATATTACTTAATTGATGTTTTGAATATTAAACACAGTCATATTGGTATAGAATGACATGAGTGTGAGAAAATAACGATGTCATTTATATTTTGGGTTAACTATCCCAATGATGCTCTAAAAGGTCATACTCCATTCATTTGTTGTAAAAGTCATTACAATACAAAACATATCCATTACGTTACGCATTGCACAGTATACAAAAAAATATTTATAATTAACAAATTAGAAATGTATGAGATTGGGTTAGACTTACGAGAGAGTAGCAGGATCCATAGTGCCGGTGACAGTGAGGCCATAGAACTTCTGCATGGCGGATATAGCGGTGATGATGGATTTAGGAGAGCGAATTGCTTGAGCCCGAACATCGCCAGGAGGAAGATACCCATACTGCTGGAGCCATGCCTGAGAGAGAATGAATGTCACATTAGCATGCATGCAGCTGTCCTACAACACCGCTTTATCAGTGTAATAAAGCACACTCAACCATAAAGAGGTACAGTGCAGAGACACACAAAAAAAGTTTCTCTGGAAAACATCACTTGTGTGAGAGCATGAAATATCACAGGTGTCACTCCTGTTAAGTTGACCTCAGTGAATTAAAGGTTGGGCTGAATGTTTTTGAACTGTACTCACTGTTCCAAACGTCTCGGTGCAGCACAACATCCACATGACATGCTGTCTGAATTTATAAAATTTAATTGTACATAAACCTGCCAAAGTCCACAAACATCAGTGACGAACCACAGCGCAAAGATGTGTGTTAGTGTGTGTGTATGTGCTTATGACCTGGTTAAACTTTTGTGGGTAAGCGAGTGTGTGGACGCTCGAGAATCTTAAAGGCTTTAACTGTGGAGTGTGTTGTAACTGTGAGTAACTGTGTGTCTGAGACTTTATGACCCTGATTTAACTTTATGGATGTATGTGTGTGTGTTTCCAACCTAGTTATAATTTTGGGGGTATGTTTGCTGAGGAAAAGTCATCAGAATTTCACTAAATCTGACTAAATCATGGTTTCAAAGAATATATACATACATTTACCATGTATATACTTACCATATTTCCAAGTTTATATTAAAATATATTACATTTCTATTTGTATAGGGACCAAACTGTCTTCAGAAGCTAACTAAACCCAACAGCCAATTTGAAAGGAGTAAATTTTGTTCAAAAATGCATTCTTTAGGGCTACCCAAACTTGGGTAAAACATACCAGACTGACTTTGAATTAAATCCATTCATCTGTTCTCACTCTTTTTGACTTACACGAATAAAACATAAAAGCAGAGAAAAGAGAACAAAGAATGAAACACATAAAATCTAATTATATCTCGAAATGTACAACTAGACAAATGCAATGGTAATGTAATTATGTAGCTTCAAAGACCTTTAAGTGTTTCATGTCTTGATTTTTGTAAGCTATGCTTAAAGAAATTCTGTTAGAAACTTAAACTCAAAGAAACGTGTTAGGTTTATAGTCTTTCTTCAGTAGAATGTTCATTTTTAATTAAATTGACCAAATCTATATATCTAAATATAGATACTTTATTATCTAAATATAATAATAATAATTTATTGAAAAATCCCATTGTTATTCTGAATATTAAAGAGCTGTGTCCCCTTCTTGTCTTTGGTATTTATAGCCCTGTTTATTGCTGTATAGGAAGCTGCAACCTAATGGTCTTATCTGAGCTGTTAACACAAAGGTTGCATGTTTAGGGGTGACTGTCTGTTAGACTCAGCAGTAAATGTCTAATTTTAAGGATCAGACACCAAGTGTCTCCATTCCAACCACAAAGAGTGTCAGCAAAAATTACAAGCCGTTTTCAGTAATCCTTATGACCTCAGACTGCCTCCCTTTCTTCTTTTCTTTCTTTTTTTTCTTTCTTATGAACAGTGAGGATCTGAAACTTCTCAGGAAGAGCACGATGGCAAAAGAAATTACATACTTTAAAGCTTACAGGACCAGAGTCACAAACCCTGAGAAATGCGAATCGCATTAAACTACATAAAACCTTATCTTAGAATTCCCTAAACTGTTGTCAGCTGAGGTCTATTTACCATTTTCTAAAACTATATTCTGGATATTGCTGCTTTGTAAAGGGATTGCTCCTTCAGAAACAAAGACAGCATAGTTTTTACTGTCATTTCAATTTATTGTTTAACAAGAAATCTGTAGATGTCACTATAGCATATTATATGTACTACAGTGATTAGGAAATATATCCAGAGAGCAACGTCGCTATATCAGTGAGTGCTTTCACACTGGTTCATTCATGTCGTAGAGTTTCCAATGAGACTTGTCATCACAGGCTATATCGGTCAAGGAAGTATAGATCAGGATAACACGATAGTGTAGCGTTAACCTGGTCAGCCTTTGCTCCATTTTTCTATCTCTCAGTCCGTCATTTAATTCCTCCTTTCTGTATGAGTGCTTTCTGTGTGTGGTGGCTCCGCTGTGGTGACGCACCCCGTTTTTGTAAAAACACTCTAACTCATGAGGATAAAAACGTTTCCCTCTCTCTCTTACTCCCTCTGAAGGCCACTCTTCTCCCTCCCGAAAAGCCTCAGGTCTCCTCCTAATGCTGCCAGCAATCCCAGCATGCTCTGCTGGCCTGGAACTCCCAGCGGTGGGCGTCAAAGGTTCTATTTAGAACCCCTCTGCCGTTCCCCTGACTGAGGAAGAGCGAGTCACTGTGTGGTCATGCGTCAGCTATTACCATGCAGACAGGTAGCCTTTATGTAATAATAAAGACAGACACTGCCATCATGCACAGGTCTGGGAACAGATTTTAAAAGTAACCATTAACTCACACAGGATAGTGACTAGATGATGGGAGGTTAAGTGTGATCACATGCTATGACATCACTGCCAGCAAGGCTAACACATGTTACATGTGTTACAAAATATAAATCAACTGTTCTAATGAAGTCAATAAGATTACGTGCTTCCTGAGACGGCTGTTTCTGAAAAACAATTTCATCATTTTATGGTGTTGCAACATGGGAAAACACATTCCATGTTGGGAAGAGGAATGTGTTGTTTTTCTGGTAAGCTGTGTGCAGTTTTAACACTACAGTAAAAAAAAAAAAAAATTCTGCACAGCCCACAACTATCCTGATCTCAATTCTTATAGTTTCTCTGCAGAAAGTAGTGCTGTCAAACTTTCCATGCTTACGGTGAAAGAGCTGCGTTTATGATTTTAACAGCTGATCTGCTGCTCCTAGGTATTAGAGGGAGGAAGAAAATGAGAGAAATTGAAGGGAGGGATATTATTTTATAGATTAAAAGTAGGTTAGAATTCTAAAAACAAAGGGTAGAAGAAAAAGATGAAGAAGAAAAGGAGGGCAGAGGTGAGTCTGAATGCACAACAGAAGGACTGAGTCAGTCGTTCCTCCTTGTCTGTGCCAATGGAAAAAACTGGAAATTTTAGACATTAGTGCCTGAGTCTTACTCTGCATCTTCACATGCAGGATCAGATCACTGACCCATTTAACTGAGCAATTCAACTATTATTAACGCAACGTAATATTTCTCATCTTTACAAAAATCATGCAAACTTCAGTGTCTCTCAATCGCTATTAATCTGAGAACACCGAAGGTAACTGTCTAAATCCAGCAGTTACAGATGCATGAGATTATCATCACATAACCATGTATATAGTGCAGAATTGCCTAGTTTTTATATGAAATTAAAACAATTATTAAAAGAGAGATTTTATTGTGTTGCATCTTTTTAAACATCTAAACTGTATTTCCTCCATATTTAAACTGATGAAGGTCTGAAAGATCCAGCAGATGTTTTGCATCTGTAATACTACTTAAACAAATACATCATCCCTCGTCTATGGTCTGGAGAGGGGGGCAATACCCAGCTGTTTTCCATAAGGAATATAACCGAATTTCATTCTTTCTTTTTTTTTTTTTAAGTGTAGTATTCAAAACAACAGCACCTGTAACAACAGCAAAAGTGCAGGGCTGTTGTCTGAGGGATTGTTTAATGCTGGCAGTTCCTGGAAATGTCATACCTGTTATTCATTTAGTTCATTAGCTCAGATTTCTTGTTGAGAAAAAAATTGGGAAAAATTGTTTTTACAGGTCACATGCAACTTCTGCATGGTAAAAACCTATTAATAGAATAAAAGTAGACCAAAAGTCTGAAGAGTAACAGCAGTTCCACATGCACTTGGCATCTGTGATTTAACCTTTTGTGTGACCTTTATCTTTGATCAGGTGACTCTCGCATGAGGAGAACGTTATCTTTGAAAACTGTGGAGGAATCTGCAAAGCTGAATTTTTTCCATACTATCCTTGAGTACATCTCTCAACCATCTCAGCAATTTGAAGGAGTGTGAAGGTAAGGAATGAAGGGATACGACTAGAGACAGTTATTAAAATGTCTTAAATCCTTGCTCTGATCTTGTTTTCTTTATTTTAGGCCATTAAGATTTCCTGGCTTGCATCTGTAACAGAGACGCCAAAACGTCCTGAAAAACAGTCAGTCGTTCTCTCCCACTCACAGTTATGTGTCTACCAGACATGTAGGCCTATTTCTGAAGCAGACATTAGGATGCCTCTGGGTGTATAAACAAACTGATGTATCTACTCATATATATACTTAATAGTCCCATTTTTCAGTGAAAGGAAGTACAAAAGAAAAACATGAACCTAAAGATGCAGAACAGATGCCACAAAACTAAATCTGAGACACTTTAATAACTAACCCTCTCTGGTTAAATAAGAGTCCTGGAGCCTCTGACTCACTCCTGTTTTGTTTTAACCTGATATTTAGGGGTCTGAAAAGACACAGCTCTTCTTATCTGTATTCATCAATGAATTACGAGGTACATGAATGCACTTCATAAAGGAAATCCTGATACACGGAAACATCTGAGAGCATCTCTGTCCAACAATGCAAATTCGAAAGACACACAGACAGACAGTACAAAGACACACACACAATACTGGAAACAGTGGATGCTGTGTTACCTCTGGACGGACTTCTGTTTCACTGGTCCCGCTTTGCACCAGAAATACGCTGGCGAGGGCGAGTAACGACTGGAGCTTCAGTGACATTCCTCAAGACGCAACACGACCGAACTCAAGACACAAAAATGCTCTAGGCTCCGTTCTTAGTTTTCTTGTCTAAGTTTCCGCAGCAGATTTTCCTGAATCAGACCATTCCAATAGTGAAAATGCTTCCTTAAAAATCAAAAAGTAGCCTACAAAAAGAATAAAAACTGACTTCTGCCTTATCTACGAAGTATGTGCATGCATTATTAATGAAAGGTTTTCCCAAAGTAAAACTGGAACCTAAAAACTATCTTCAGAGTTGAAATGTGTTGTCTCTATATTGTAATCTTGGGTTTTCTTTTGTCCGCTGATCTTTCCCTCTCCACCGGCGGCTTCGGTGTCAGGTCGGAGACGTGGTTGTTTCACGTCCCCCTGTGCTAAAGTGCCTGCACTACAGAGTTACAGGGAGGAGTTCAGAGAAATCGACCCTGCAGATGTGCATTTTTCCCAGTGTGCGAATTATTCAATGACTTTTTTTTGTTCCATCTCCGATAAAAGCATCCACTGGACTACTAGCTATAGTCTAATCTGTGAAATAAAAAAAAATAAAAAATAAATAAATATATATATATATATATATATATATATATATATATAAATCCCTGGGACCCAGCTCCAACATTGAATTTTTGGGTATTCAGTCATCGCTCCCCTTCCCAAAGAGAAAGTGGATAGGATAATCCTGATCGCATCTTCTCCTCTCACAAACCCCCAGTACTCGAATCGAGAGCTTCTATTAGTCCTCGGGCACCTAAACTTCGCTTTGCAAATTATTTCCCCAAGGTCGCCCCCCCCTCTGCTAACTCTAGCCTCCTCCACTCCCGCCCTAGAGGACAAAATCAACCTACCAGCCCCTTGCCTCCACGACTCTGGGTATCCCTCCTGTCCCAATAGAACGGCCATTCCTTTTATAACAAGTTAATTTCTTCCTCCATTGTTATTCACAGACGCAGCCCCTTCCACCAGGTTTGGCAGCTTCTATTGCAACCGACGGTCTGCTACCCCTTGGCCTCCCCAGCTGCTAGAAACCCCTCCTCATCTAGCCTCCTCCGCCCTTTTTTGAGTTATTCCCAATCTTAGTCGCTGCCACCCTCTGGAGGTCAGAGTGGTCCGCTTCATGCATTGCCGCGTACCGCGATAATGAAGCCACCGTTCAATGTATTAACAAACACAGGTCCCACTCCCCCGCTATCATGCCCCTCCTCAGAAGCCTAGTTTGGATTTCTGCCCAAAATCAATTTATTCTGACTGCAAAACATATTCCAGGGAAAGAGAATGCCATTGCTGACGCTGTCTCGTTTTCTCTTTCAGAAATTCAGGACGCTGGCCCCCGATGCCTAAACCCCAGCCAACCCCGGTTCCTCGTTATTTGCATCTGTTATTCCCTTGAGTCACCCCTTAAGACCTCTCTTTGAAGCCTCACTAAACTCCATTCTTAACGCAGTCGCCCCCCGGACCCTCCAGTCTTACCTCACTGCATGGAAATCTTTTAGAGCATTCCATACCAGTTTTAATTTGCCATTCCCCGATTTCTCCCTCCTCGCCATCACCTCATTTATCTCTTTCCTTAATACTGCCAAAAACTTTCAGGCAGGCGCCATCAGAAGCTACATGAGGGGCTTGCAATTTTTTCATAAATTGCTCCTCGGGGCGCCATCCCCGGCCATAGCTAATGCCCAAACCTCCCTGCTGCTCAGAGGTATTCAGAAAGAAAAGCCGCCCCGCCCCGACCAGAGATTACCCATCACCCTCGAAATTCTCGCCCACTGCCTCACCATCCTTCGCACAGGATATGTTTCAATCCCAACAGCCAGAACCCTCGATGCCATCTTCACCCTGGCCTTTTTCGGGTTCCTCAGAGTCTCAGAATTAACAGTCAACACCACTTTTAACCCTGCCATTCACCTCACCATCTCCGACCTCTCGATCATAAATCACGAAACCATGGGCTTCTTTCTCAAACAAAGCAAAACGGACCAAATGAAAAGAGGCCACCTAATATATATTTTCAAACTGCAGTCGCCTATTCAACCTTTCCAGACGCTCCGAGCCTTCCTCGCATTCAGAAGTCGGCGCGCCGCCTCCCCAGCCGAACCCCTCTTCACTGACGAACTAAACCGCCCAGCCTCGAGATTCTGGTTCCAAAAGCACCTCAAAGCCGTGCTCCATCTCTCAGGCTTGCAAGCAGATAATTACTCCTCCCATTCATTTAGGATCGGCGCAGTGACCTCAGCAGCCGAAAAAGGCTTATCTTCAAGCCAAATTCAGAACCCTTCAAATCCTAGTATCCCCTCAACCAGGCCCACATGGATGGCATTTCTAATCCTCCCCAAGCCCCTTTCTTTTTTCTGGTCCTCTGTCTATTCTCCCCTCTCTCTCCCTCCCCGCTTCCACTTGAAGCTCTCCCTGCCTCCACTAGAGGCGCCCTCCTTCCCGCCCCCACCCCGCTTCCACTTGAAGCTCTCCCTGCCTCCACTAAAGGACAGCACGCCAAATTTGCTTAATTCATTTAACGAAGAAGTGCGAATTCGTGAAACATATTTTGGTGTAAATTTATAATACTTATTCTGTTAAATCTTTTTAAAATAAAGACTATCCTGAACAATATCGCATGGCCTGCTGAGGAGGAGGAGGATGGTGAGGATACATACTCACTTCCTGTCAAATGTCGCATTGCAGAGTACCTCTGTCGTTTCATTGAAAATGGTATTATAGTTATTCTGGACCTCATTTATAAAATGTTGTGTATAAATTGTCCTATATTTGATCTTATACATGTGTGACTCTTTTTCAGAATCTAAAAACTGCAAATGATCTTGAAATTGTGCATAACTGAATGGTTTCATATCTCTGCCATGTAAACAATGTTTAAGTAATGTCATTAACATAAAAAAGCACTTGTCCACATCAAATCCTTTATTTTGGAATAAGGAGCTGCAAGAATAGCTTGCAAAAGCCTGCAACATTCTGACTCTGCCAAAAGGAAAAGTGCATACGTCCTGTTGGGACCCTGACATGAAAAACAACATACATTAATATTAATGTTGAGATAATTTTATTGTACGCACACAAGTTCAAATCTATGCGTATGCATGCTTTATAAATGAGGACCCGTGTTCAAGTTAAATCAAGACTTTTTTTAAAAACATTTACTGATTGTAATTTTTTTTTTACTTTAAAGCAAGTGCTTCTACACTTCAGCAGCTTGTGAAGTTTTGGGTTGGATGGGAGCTTCCCTCATGTGGCATGAAGGTTGAAGTGGTCCATGCTAATCATCCAAGTTCATCAACATGTTTTAAATCCTGCGCTTGCCTGGTCACTACACTACATTTAATGAGTTTTCTATGGATCTTGAGGCCTGCATTACAACATGTCACACAGGATTTGGGTTGGTGTAATAGTGTGATCTGCATCACATACTACAGTAGTTTGCATAAATTTGCTTATTAGCCAAACGTTCATAATTAATAGTAGCATATTAAGTTGAAATATTATTCTACAGAGACCACATCACCAGCTGATAATGGACAGTTCAGACACATTTTACTAATGTTGAATAACTTAAGTGCTAAAATGTTTTCCTGATCCAGCAGCTTTCCAAGTGCAGTTATTTTCAGTGTTATGATGTTATCACAAGCATAAGTATAATTGTTCATAAAAATAATTGTTCAGTTCAGAGTATCAGTATCTACAGAGAACCTCACCTGGTATTAGAGCATTCCAAAAGAAATCAATTATTGTCACTGGCTTAAAGTAAACTTCTGTGATTCTGTTAATGTCAGTGTCACCATATATGATTGTTCAGTTCATTATGTGCTAAAGCCTCTGTTGCAACTAAAAATAATATTAAATAAAAACATTTCAAAGACCATTTGTTTTCATTTACAATTTATTCAGACATTAGACAAGTGTGAAATCCTCACAAATTTACAAAATCCCATATTTTGTCTTGATGATTAAGTATTTACATATACAAATTGAAATGTTGTTGAACATATTGTACGACTGAAAGATAAATATCACAGCCAAAACAGTCTGATGGCCCCATTGGGTCTATTGCAACCCTAAGTTCCCTTTCAGTCGGTCACTCTGACGTCACGTCGGTGACCGACGAATAGGAATCTTGCTTCGAGATGCCAAAACAACTCTGCGTGTACAAACACGCCAATGAATTTCATTGGCATACGCTGATTAGGATCAGC
>JAUCMT010000134.1:763520-773749 GCA_032357475.1 Enteromius thamalakanensis
CAGGTGATGATGATTAGAATTCCGGTGACTGTGATCTCTGGGTGCCAGTGGGGGTGGAGCCTGGTGTGGATGTTACACTAGTAATGCCCCTGGCAGGACCCATAGAGTTACACAATTTAAAATCTGCCATCTTTGCTCACATCGGCTCAGGTTATTTTGTGCCAATCACCTGATCCATGAAGCATATGATTTGCAATTACAGGTTTTCTGGGACTCATAACTCATAAAACAGAAAAAGCTCTTCTATACTGAGATGTGTTATATAGCCTAATATTTAGATTTTTCCCACTTTATTCTAAATAAACACTTTTTTTGAGAGATGGATCAAAGATCTGTTTATAAGATGGAGTGTCCTAATTCTCTCACACAAGAAAATGTTCTGTGGAATGAGTGTGTGTTTTAGAGCTTATTATCTACACACATACTCAGCTGTTATGAGCTCATTTAATGTAATAATTTACAAATGCATCATGGAAAAAAAAAAATTGCTGAAGGCCAAGTAGAGTTTTGTAACATCACTTGCAAAAACAATCACTATGTGACTTTTGTTGGGAGTACAATTCTTGTATGTGTGCTTAGTGTGACATATTGTTTAGGGTTAATAAAAAAAAATTTAAATCATGTTTTGGCAGAAATAAGATTCAGTCCCTAAGTGACGCAGTACTGAGTGAAGGAAGGTCAGGGTCATCTCATCAAGAAATCCCCATCACGGCAGTGATGATCAGTGTCCCATCTGTGGCACCAACCTTGCCTAAGGCCACACTGGCCCAACATTCCCCTTCAGACATTAACTTTCAACATTGACCATTTACATAAAAGAAGTAAAATGTAGTTGTGTATACTGAGGCCTCCTAAATTTGTGTAATTTGCTGGCTTTGGTATTTTAGCAGAAAAATATGGTTGTTTTTACCGCCTGCAGTATATATATATATATATATATATATATATGTGTGTGTGTGTGTGTGTGTTATTATGATCAATAAACCATCTTTTTTAACCAATTGTATTATGCAGATCTATATTCAACATGTTATCATTTGAAACCCTGTCCCTGTCATACATCCATTGGTACAGAATTGTAAATTAGTAAATTATTACTACAATTTAAAATAGCTTTCATATTTTCATGTAGCCATTAAACCAGTCACTTTCATATGAGCATTCAGAAATCATTCCAATCATTAATAGGCTCATTTAGTGACAAAAAAAAAACATTTTTTATAGTCAAGGTTGAAACATTGCACTGCTTAATATTTTTTTGTGGAAATTTCTAATATATTTATATAAAATATTTATTTGGAATATTTTTTTGGCATATGTCCTTAGTGTCACTTTCTTTGAATAAAGTCATTACAATAATAGTAATCCAAAAATCTGCACAAATACTCCATATCATCTACATGGAGACCAAAATTAACTAGGTGATTAAGTATAAAATGGATGTCATTGACATTATCAAAATTATAACTTCTGGAAAGTAAAGGGTAATTTCACGTCTTTCTAAATGCAATTTAAAACCAGCAATTTTGGTTTTCAAAATTCAGATAGCGTGACACCAACACAGACAGCTTTACTGTTAGCTTACAAAAATCCTGCCAGCTAAAGTTAATCGTGTTTTCTGGGCCCGATTCAGGAGACTGGTTAGTATAATTACCATATTTCATGTTTATTGAAGTTTCAGACATTCTGAGACTAATTGCATGCTACATTATTGACAGACACAAATGAAGGAATTGCAAATGATGTCAAAATGCTGATGCAAGATCAAAGCTTTAATAACAACATGCAGATCAGAGTCATGGACACTTGGTCTTTTACCCCATTGCAGAATGTGTATGAAAGTGTGTATTAAGTTAATAAAGAACAGATCAAACTGATGATTCAATAATTAGTTGGGAGCTTTAACATTTAAAGGGACAGTTCTCTCAAAATGTAATGACAATTCTTTGTATAAAAAGGAACTTCACCAACATTTTGCTAAACATCTTTTTTTTTTGTAATGACATCAGACATGGGACATATTATTATTATATATTATTATAAATTGTGTATTTAAAAAAAAACTGTTCTACTTTTTGTCTTCTTTTGTATTGTCCTGAAATGTACAATACATTGCTCTGCATGTTTTTTGATGTACAGATAAGCTCAGGGTAATGAGTTGCCAGATTCAGTATCTCAGTTCAGTACAATGAAATACTGCTTTAGGGGGATAAAGGACTCAAATGTTAACAGGTTGTTTTACTGTGTAGCATTCTACACGCTAAAAAAAAAGCTGGGTCACAAACTCAAACTCAGTTTTGGTCATTTTGGCAGCCTAGCTGAGTTGGGTTAATAGTTTGACCCAACATGATTGGCTGTATTATTTAAAAATTATTATATAACTTGGTCAAAATTGCCCCAAAATGGGTTGCATATTATATTTAGCATTAATGACTACAGTAACAAAACAGGTAACAGTAGTACAAAATTGAGTATGCAAGTAACAAAAATGCAGAAAAGAAATGGCAAAGCAGTACTTACAGTCAAATCAAATTGCTTTTTAAAAGTTAAATGAACAATAAATATCAAACCCAATTATTTTTAAGACCTAATTTAATAAATTTTTATCTAATCTTTTACCTAATTCCCTCTGCTCTGAGAGAAATATTTGAGCTGTATACATTCTCAGAAATAAAGGTATGAAAGCTGTTCCTGGGGCGTAATATTTTCAAAAAGTACACTTTTATACAGTACCTATTAGTTTTAAATATGTACTCTTTAAGTACTAATATGTACCTTTAAGGCTTTTTGATAAGGTACCGCCCCAGTGACAGCTTTTGTACCTTTATTTCTGAGAATGTATACAGCTCAAATATGTCAAATATGCAGTGTACTGTTTTCAGTATCTCTGCATACTCAGTTGGGGAACGATTCTATAAGTGATTACTAGTGAATTGTGTATGAAATTAGGATGTGAAAAATAATCCACATGGAGATCAAAACTAACTGTGAATAAATGTAAAATGGGTGTCACTGACAAAGTCACAGAATGTTTAGAACGATTTGAGGTTAAGTCATTTTTATACAATTTTAAAATGTTCATAATTTTCATTTTTAACAAGTTTACAAATGCAAACTTTTATGTTTAAACTGGTGCGGGGAAAAGATAACATAATACATAACAACATCATAGAATAAAATCCCTGCACAGGCAATTATCAAAATGAGTAATAATTTTTTCAACAAGCCCTTAGCAGCCATATGCTCTTAATAACAGGCTAATGCAGGTACTGTATGCTTGCAGAACTGCTAATTTATCCTTAATTTGCATAGCATTAGCATACAGGCTCACTGAATTCAAAAGCCTGGCAGTAACAACAAGAAGACAAGAACAACCTCTGATCTTCACTGGCCTGCTGATTCCCAAACAGCATGTTCTGTTATTTTATCATTAATCACCTCTTCACATTCTCATTTGAACAAGAAAGGGTTTAAATAAAACCGATCGTGTTAGAGATTGGACATGCAGACAGAGGGGCGATTACATCGGCTGAATTACTAATGAAATCGAGCATTGAGGCCTGTAGGCCAGAGTGAAAAGAAATCTCATTAGATAGAAAATAATTGTTTTGGTGGGGCTATTTTTTTCTTTGCATCTTCTTACAACTATATATTTCTGGCTGTTTATGTTGGCAGTCGGCTTGTGCCTCTGGGCACTTTTCAGAAGCTGTTTTAAGTAGATAAATGCATACATAAATATCTTTTTTTCAGTTTGGTTCTTGAACACCTTTTTCCCTCACTTTTTTTCCGTCAATGCAGATGGAATCCTGTGCTAAAATACTCTGATGGTGATTCTTGCACTCTTAATGAATCTACAGCACTATTTCAAGAGAAATGATGTTGTATTGTTTTCAGTCTGAACTGGACAGACAGCCCAATCTCACGGAATTTGGTACATATTTTATGAGGTGACTAATTCGTACAAATTCGTATGACCTCACTCGTACCAATTTATACCAGTTTTGCTAAATCATACATATTTTATGAGATTCCAAATATGAATTTGTATGAATGACCTACAACTAACCCCACCCCTAAACCAACCTGTTACTGAGGTTTAGACAAATTAGATCAAAATAGTACAAGTGATGTTGAATTCGTACAAATTATTCACCTTGGTGGGGGTCACAAAACCACTTTTTTTCGAATTGTTTACAGATATATACATGTTGTACATGGCTTAAAACAGTAATATATGTCACTAAAAATGTTACAAAGTGGAAATTGGTAACTTTTGCGCTTTTTGCGACCATTTCGTGTATTCTGTTTTAAAAGTTACATTTGAGCCTGTGACGTAGATGCAGTTTTTTTTAGTGCTTATTGGCTGCGTGGCTTGTACAGTACCTATCTACGTCAACGGCTTGACGGCCCTATTAATGCATTATTAATGAGCAGTGTAACATTATACATGACAAAGGTCTAATCCAATCTCTGCACCATGCTTTGCATGAGCTATCGCAGTATTTATGCATTGGAAATTGAATTGCGGGCAGATGACATTACATGCTCGAGCAAATGCGTGAATTGCGCTCAGATGACATGTCACATGCGGTTTTGAAATGAGCTTGCAGCTCCCTTTTCTTCGCATGTAGATCTGTTTTCCTCTCGCGTATGTGATTTACCGCTCGCGCCAGCATCAGTGGTGCGCTCGCGTATTATTGGCATAGATTTGCCACCATAGCAGTGCACGGTCATCATTTTGATCAAAGTGTGGGGATTCTGGAGGGGAGAAGTCCTCCACTTCCACACTGCTCTAAGAACCGCTGTAGCTGCTGTTCTCGGTGTCACTGTTCATCTTGCCAACGTGTGTGTGTTTACATTGTCGGTGTGCAAATTAGCTAAATTTATTCACTTATTGTCACTCCCCCTTTAATGCAGTCTCCGCCTTGTCTCCACACTCTACTCCCACCCCTTACCCCCAGTGAACAACGCCCCTTTACAGAAAGTTTTTCAAACCAGAGGTATAAAAAAGCACTTCAGAAAGAGGGGGTGTTGTGACCCTTTAAGTTTCCTAAGAAGAGCCAACCTTCAATTTAAAAAAATTCCCAGTTTATTCCACTAAATTCCCATTTATTCCAATAAATTCCCGTTAATTCCTATGGAAAGTCTCCATCTTTGAAAATTCCAGGAATTTTGCAACCCTATTCAAGATACAGGTAGATTTTTATTCATTAGAGCTGGAACTAAACTCTACAGGACAGTGGCCCTCCACGATTAACAATCCCCACCTCTGCTTAAATGACCCCTTGCTAAATAAAAGTATTAGTTTCTTTAAAAATTTTAGTGACCCAACACTTTTTAATGTTAATCTAACATATATTATTTTTACAATTGTGCAATGGCTGTTTAAAAGTGTTTAAAACGCCAGTGTTTAATCATTGAAACAGGTGTGTGTTTGAGAGCTGGCGCTGTGATGGACAGGTGGACTGTAAGGACGGCACAGATGAGCTTAACTG
This sequence comes from Enteromius thamalakanensis, assembly GCA_032357475.1. Classification (NCBI taxonomy): domain Eukaryota; kingdom Metazoa; phylum Chordata; class Actinopteri; order Cypriniformes; family Cyprinidae; genus Enteromius; species Enteromius thamalakanensis. The sequence goes on from JAUCMT010000134.1 coordinate 769,016, forward strand.
CACTGTGACCCTGCCCCGAAAAGTTATAACTGCAGCTACCGTTGGAAGCCTAGTTTGTGGACTTCTGCTGGTGATTGCAATGGGCTGCACCTGCAAGCTATACTCCCTACGCACTCGAGAGTACAGGTAAAACAATTTAAACCAAATAATATTTAGATAATATTAGATGAATTTAATTGTTGTAGAACCAAACATAATGATTCTACATTAAATTTTTTTGAGCAAGTTCAGAATGTCAGTGTGATAATAGTAGCTTTTATTGACAATATTTCTGTGTGCTGTTCTCTTGTTTTCTCAGCATGTTCGCACCAATCACTCGGCAAGAGGCTGAACTGATACAGCAGCAGGCCCCGCCCTCTTACGGTCAGCTGATTGCTCAGGGAATCATTCCACCAGTGGAAGACTTCCCTACTGAGAACCCCAATGAGGTAGGAGCTCTCTGTTTTATTGCATTAACATAATTTTGAGAAAGGCTGCATTAAATTGATCAAATGTATCAGTAAATTCATTAATAATGTTACACATGATTAATACCATACCTATTAAATCAAAGGGTCCCCGAAAAAATGTACCATGGTTTGCAAAAAAATATTGTGTTCAACACTGGTAATAGTTAAAAAATGTATTCTTTATTAATAGCCTATTATACTCATTTTAAAAGGATCATTAATGCACCTCTGGATGGGAATAAATGTTGTGAGATTGCAGAAGCTTATCACAATGATGCCATGGCAAATACAAGCTGTAATCAAGCTAATAGCGGTACAACAAAATATTTGAGTGTGAACTTTCTTTTTGGCATGGGCAGTGTAGTTATTTTAAACTGTAATAATACTTTAAAATACATTTCTATATTTTTGATCAAGTAAATGCAGGCTAAGTAGACAAGACTTCTTTCAAAACATTATGCAATAATCAGAAGCATTTATAACCTTGGTTCTATTGTTTATAGATTTTTGTGTTTTAATTTTATACTTTTGTAAAACTTTTGCACTTCATCTCCACAATTCTCCTTTTCTCTGTCTCCCAGTCTGCATCACTTTCTCTCAGAGGAATACTACAGCTCCTCAGGCAAGATAATGCTTCCACTCTGCGGAGGAGACGCAGGCCTCGGTTTATTCGCAGAGCTGTGCGGCGCCTACGAAGATGGGGCTTAATTCCTCGACCTGCCCCTAGGACGACACAGACCACTGCCTCTTCCTCCCAACAGACAGAAGCTGCTAACTCTAGTGCTGAGGGCAGTGAGTCAAATCCTGGAGTCTCCTCGGTGGCTACAGGGTCAGCCAGTCAGTCATTGCCTCAAAAACTGGCTTTATCCCAACAGACAGAAACACAGCAGCAAGCGGAAGCTCCTCCTCCTCCTCCACCACCACCTCCTTTCCCTGTCCAGCCAATCGAGGTCACTGAAACACAACAAACCCCACCCATCACTGCCCCCCCGAGCAGCCCTTCTCTGGCTTCTCTCTTCCATAGTCTGGGTAGGAGCATTTCCCGTTTCAGACCCTCCCCGTCCCCTGCTTTTCTTCCCCTCTCTGCATCCCCCTCTTTTTCCTCTTCGTCTTCTGATGATGAAGTGCTGCTGATTCCTCTCTCTGATGACGCAACCTCTGAAGATGATGTGCCCATGCTAACATAAGCAACCCGTTCTTTCTTGTCCTTTTTGGTTCTTTTTCTTCATCTTGCTCTCCTGCCTTTGTCTTTTCAGCACGTGAGCGTCACCATGTTTGCTTCTTGTGCTGGCTTGGTGCCTTAACTTGTATTAGAGCATCTGTTTTCCTGACTTAAGAAAAAAAGTATTGTGTTAATGTGTGTCAGAAATAATTGACAAGCAACAGATGTGGTGGTTGTGCACTTATCTAAAGTGTTGATAGACGAACATTTGCACAAAGAGTCTCCCCAGCCGGCTTACAAAATGTTCCTCTGTGTGATCCAGTGCCGCGATGTTGGTTTAAAAGATTGATTTCAGTTAGAATAACTTTTTTTTTTTTAATCTGCAGACATGGTTGTGTGATGTACATACATGTGAGTTTACCTCATAGTGCTACAGGCCACATATTTTATTGTGTGTGTTCCTCAGAAGTGCCTTTGATCGAGCTTCCTGTACATCACTAGACAGTATGTGATTGCGTATGTGCTTGCACTTAGGGCCAAACACTCTTGCACAAAAGTTTACACATAGACATAGAACTCACCCTCGCTATGTATATGGTAGTGCATGGCAACTGTGGCAATAACTTAATAATAAAGAGTTGTGTGTTGTAAGTGTGTGAGTGAGTGATTGTGTGTGTGTGTGTGTGTGTGTGTGTGTCTGAGAGACTGAACTAGCTGAAAGTGGTAAGCCACTCAGTTTAGACAATCCTTTTTGGAGGTTTCACTCGCGCCTCCATATGCACCACCAACCTGAATGACATCATTATATCACAATAACTTGAATATGTCTTACAAAATGAAAATTTAAATTTCATACTTTTCTGGCTCAGTGGACAATAAACAGGCAACCAGTTGTAGTGCCATATCTATAGTCACTTTTTCAACTGCTGGTATTGAACTGTCATTTCACTCCTTTTGCCCTGTCGATGTTGTTTTTAATCTATGTATTTTTCAGTGCCGAAATGTTAAACTCTCATCTGCTGAATGATGATTGCATTAGGAAGACATAGATGGGAATTATCTTAATAGATGATGGTAGGATGAATTTCACTGTATATATTTGCTAAACCAGCTGGAAAATCCACAAAGATTAAATTGATTTGCACTTTTATTCTTCCTTGTGTGATTTAATGTGTCTGCTTTAATATTATGGTTTAGTTTCTTGTGTGTTTATGAAAATTGGTGTGAATGTAAAAACAAAACAAAAAAACACCCCTAAGGTATGCAGTCAACACAGATCTAAAAACTATTATAGTGATTTGTTTTTGGAAGAAATGCGTTAGAATTGGGTAAATAGGGACTTTATTCTGTGAAAGGTGAAACAATGAGAGGTGAATGTCTTATTTGCACATCAAAAGCTGCATTGTTAGTCATTGGCTCAGTTTCTTACCATCCTGAGGAAGAACACCTCATCATTCTGCTCACAAGAGAAAGAAACGTATGCAAGTTTCCTAGTTCACCATCTTAATGCCGAGGGACTGATACTATGCTGGTAAGAAATCCCTTGATAATTTTTCAGTGATCAAAATGTTCTGTTCTTAAGTACATCGTTAAAAGATTGTGGTCTGTAAGATTTTTTTTTAATTACTTTTATTTAGCAAGCATTAAATTAATTTAATCAAAAACAGCTGTAAGGCATGTATAATAGTGGCTTTTTTATACTTCAGTCATCTTTAACAAACAGTTGTTTGATGAATAGAAAATGAATCACGGTTTCCACAAAAATATTAAAGCAGCAAAGCTTGATTCTACATCGATAAAAGCAACAAATATTTTTGACGATAGTAAATGCTTTAGCATATTAGAATGATTTCTAAAGGATCACGATAAGACACGATACAAATCATTTTATTACAGATTTTTACTTGTTAATATATTCTTAAACATTTGTAAACTTTTTAATTAATTGTGCTTTTTTTCTTGTACGTTAGACGGTTTCAACGACAACAATATATACAAATGTGACTGCGCATGCGTGCTTGTGTGGCCCTAACGTAAGTTCCGGTAAACATCCAAATAGAATCAAGCAGACGTTCCTCTGCCAGCAGGAGGTGCTTTAAGCACGAGAAACGAGAGGTTTCCCCGGTAACGGCGGTAGACAATGCAGCTCTGAGCTTACAAACGCTGCCTTATATGCAGGATGAAATTAAAATGACATTTTCTAAAGACAGTATTCCTTCAGAAATACACTGAAATAAAACCACTCACGCCTTGGTTTGATTTTTAAATGTGCATTACGTGGTCGCAGCCGGTGGCACTAACCAGACCAATAAACAAACACGGACCGGAAGTTCCGGAAACTCGTGCGCCCGATGAAACCATAGTCGATTATGCTTTTTGTGCCTTGTGTTTGTGTTGGCATATTACTGTTGCCATGGTTTCAATGCACTTGGGAGAAGTGCATCTTTGACCAAGTTCAGAGATCAATAGAAGTTGTGTCCCCGCCCACTGCCAAATACGCCTCTACTCATTGGTCCTTGAGAGAAACTGCGTCAGAGGGAAATCCAGCGCCTCACAGATCTAAACATCAGAGACCTAAAAGAGCAGAGAGACATGTGGATCCACAACCAATCAGAATCAAGAGCTGGATCCCCTCAGAAAGCCCCACCCTCACAGAACGGGAGCTAGAGATATTAATGAATGCAGTCGATGTGGCTGTGAGCCAAGTTTCCAGTTTACTGTCAGGTGTGTTGTTTTTAATGTGAACTACAGACAAAACTTGTATTGTGAAATAAATTCAGATTTATTCCATGTTTGGATGTTTGTTTACAGTGAGGCGAGTTCAAGGCAGTCTGCTGCTGAACAGAGACATAAACAAATACTGCAAATTCATCTGGAGAAACAGCAGCACTGTTAACCACATGAAGTATGGTTTACATGTCTTCTTCTCTGATTCTCTTACTGTTTGTACCTTACTAGCTCTATTTGTTGTGTAAGTAGTAGCCTAGGAGGATAAACATGAATTTTAATGTTTGTTTATTTTAAAAATGTGCTATTATACACACAAACACACACACACACACACACACATGTCTGGTTTGCCATCTTCGTGGGGACTCTCCATAGGTGTAATGGTGTTTCTAC
>JAUCMT010000134.1:780922-798756 GCA_032357475.1 Enteromius thamalakanensis
TCAGAGCATTAAAGATGGGTCATGGCTGGGTCTGCCAACATGACAATGACCCAAAGCACACAGCCCCGAAACCTGACAGATCTAGAGAAGACCTGTATGGAGGATGGGGCCAAAATCCCTCCTGCAGTGTGTGCAAACCTGGCGAAGAACTACAGGAACCGTTTGACCTCTATAATTGTTAACAAAGGCTTCTGTACCAAATATTAATTAAGACTCAAGTGATCAAATACTTATTTGACACAGTAACCATACAAAGTGATTTCCAGGTTTTTGTTTTTAGATTCTGTCTCTCACAGTGGAAATGCATCTATGCTGAAAATTGTAGACCTCTCCATTCTAAGTAAAAGACCTTACAAAATCACAGGGTGATCAAATACTTATCGACCTCACTGTATATAAACCTCCAAATGTTTTGATTCAAAAAAGCTAATTTATCTACAATTGTTCACATATTTACTGATAATCTGGATTATAGTTATGATAAATGAGAGAATTTTTATATTAACAAGTTTTCTTTATAAGAAGAATAGGAGATACGAGTTTATTATTGATTACCTGAAGGTTTGCACAGAGTGTCTTCTTCTTCATCCTCAATTTCTACTGTTTGTGAATATTCTGTTGTCACCGACTCCCTTTTGTATCCTTAACAAATTGCAAAAATTAACTCTGAAGTCTTAGTAGTTGGACTAATGTGCCATCTTATAGACATACAAATAACATGAGGTGAATGCTTGTTTTTACAGGACGTTGGTCAGAAATCAAACCAATCACATTGCTAGCTAAAATTCATTATAAAAATGCTAATATTTTTACCTGTTTTTTCCTGAAAGAGTTGTACAATCACTCCAAGAGCTGTGTTGCACTTAAGATCGGGACATTTGCTGAATGTGTCATTACAAAATGGGCAAGTGCTTTTCTGACTCATATACCAGAACATTTCCAGGCAGGTCTTACAGAAATTGTGTCCACATGGAGTGGTGACCGGATCAATGAACAGATCCAAACAGATAGAACACTGGAGCTCCTCGGATAATGGGCCATTGATGCATAACTGGGCTGAAAGCAAAATAAATTCATTAATTTCAGGAATTTCTCATATTTTTCTGCCTGCATTTAGCAAATGCTGTGCAGTCTACAATGAGTTTTTTATAAGATATTTAAACTATAAAAATATGTTTACCTGGTGTGTTTTTCTCACAAAGTTGTACAACTTCTCTAAGAACTGTGTTGCTCTTTAAATCAGGTCTTTTTCTGAATGTTTCTTTACAGTGCAGACATTTGTAATCCTGACTGTTGTCCCAGCATTCTTTCAGACAGCTCTTGCAGAAATTGTGTCCACATGGAGTGGTGACTGGATCAGTGAGCACATCCAGACATATTGGACACTTGTGTTGAGCGATGCTGCAGAGATCCATAACTGCAAAATAGAGCAATTACTTGGATTATATAATGTTAATACTCCTAACCGTAATTTTCATTAAACATTCAGCACAAAAACTTTGTAATGCTTAACATATTAGTAATTAATGCGCCGTGAATTGAAAAACACATCGTATTTTTGGATGACTTGTACTATAAATTCAGACAACAAAGACTTACATGGCGGCAAATCAATGCTGTCTCTTCTACAATGCCTCCATTTTGGCTGTGTTGAGAAAGGTTCTTCCATTTCTTATCCAACAGCTTTTATCAAGGTGGGTGTGATGCAGAATTCACGTTATCACATGGATTTTAACCAGGCCATCCCACTCCTTAACCACTAACCACTGATCATCAAGTTAAAAGAATGAATAAATCTCTCTAAAAATAAAGACAAGGAAAGCACATATAAATGACAAATACATTGGATTTGAGCAGAGCTTTAAATACAATTAGCCTAGCACAGCTTAATTAGAAGACAGTTGTTCTGTAAATAGTTGCACGCATCAAATACTTTCTGGCACTGTCTGAGAAGACAGCAGAATGATAGAAAACTAAATTTAATCTGAAAATCCAAAGTATATCCAACTAAACATGTTACTTTTTTACAGTCTATGGTTTCCACACCCCTCAAGTTAAGCTGTCCAGACTCCAGGCCCGTTTGATAAACACAATATGCTGAAAGTTTTCATTCTGTGTATATGGCAGGCACATAATATACTGTAATTATAGGCTACGATTAAATACTTTTCCGACGCTGTCTCGAATGCAAAGTGACACTACTTAATAAAACAACTACTTAAACAGTTATATATATATATAGCAATATTAATTAAGGCTATTTAATTTGACATTAACAATAACTCACTGTTCTTATGAATTAACCTTTAATTAACCACATACCAGCGGCGATTTTCTGAATAAAATTACCAGCTTCTAAGCTCGGGAAAATGTTTTCTTCCTCGTTTAAACTTTCACTTTTTTCCAACAACACTATTGAGAAACCTCTCAAAGCTCTAGCCCCTCCTCCCTGCAGCTCCAGCTCCCTGGACGGGACTTTGGTCCAGACGCACGGCGAAAGTAGAGTCCATTCGAATGTACTGTAGTTTAAAGATAACCCACACTTTGAGATGTACATAAAATCTTTCATTTATTACTGTCTCAACATTACTAATGTTATGTTTTGAGTTTTGACCATATGAAATAATAATCAGGAGTTTTGTGCGATTTGGACAAGCAGAGTGGAGAGTGACGTCAGTGCCTAGTATTGTTGTTATTTCTAAGAAGTGGAAATATATTTGACGTTCATTTCAACGGCACAAACGAATGGCATAGTCTTGAACATTATTTCTTTTTATGGGGTGTCAACTTCACGGGGGTAATGTGCAGAGCAATGGGGTGCGAGGACCGGGGTTGAAAGTTGTCAAAGTTGTTCAGTAAAAAAAACAATTAAAAAACAAGATTAGAAATGATTAAGGAATAGGGACATGATTTATAATTTTCCTGAACACACTGTGTATTGTTTTATTAAAAATTCTATATAATTCAAAATATATTCATTTAAAATGTAACTGAAAGTAATTCAAAAATACATATCAATTCAATATGTTACCCCTTTTAATTATTTGCACAGATTGTTGAGTTGATAAGAATAGGGCTGAAAATTCTTTATTGTCTTATTCTAATTCTAATTCTAATATCTCTAATATTAACTAGTTGGTTATTTACATGACTATTACAGGGATGCTTATTATTTTATGTTACTGGCTGTTAGTTTAACCGAGGAGAACTTATAAAGGGAAGGGAATTAGTAAAATGAGGTTAAATTAAGTGGAACATTATTGTGAAAAGAAAGTAGTCTTACTAGCAAATAAATACTACTAATAATAATTACACTGTCATGATTGCTGTGTGGTTGCACTTCCTCAGCGAGCAAGAAGGAACTGAGACAGAACTTAAATGAATGCTGAACATTTAATCAAGGAGAACAGGATACACAGATGTAGAGGAACATGCAGAGAACAGAGCAGACCAACACTTCAACATAAACAATCCAACGACAGACACTGAACATTATACAAGGCACGACTCACAACAGGTAATCAAACTAAATAATACACAACACCTGGAGACACGGATAGGACAGAATCAAAACAAAAACAAAGACAGCCCAAGGACACATGGCACGCTTACACACTGACAGCCACTCTTCCTTTATTGATTCATTTATTTTATTTTAATTACAGATAGTTATAATTGGCTAAAATACACTTTTCGACAGGTGAAATTATCAGTGGGGCTGAATTATCTCCATGAATAAAGCCTGGGCTGAAATATGGATAGAGTTTCTCAGTGAAAGCCTGACCAGTGAAAGAGTAGATGTGAGACCTGGACTCCACATCATAAAATGAGACCAGACCTTCCTCATAATCTACATACACACCCACTTTCTGGGGCTTGACTTTCAGACACAGAGAGACAGACAGACAGTCACAGGCCTTATACTCACTTCCATTCCTCAACCACAGAGTCCAGAGTCCATTCCTTGGACTCAGAGTAATAACTCCCTTCCTGTTAACAGACTCCCTCGCCACACCTAGATCCCACTCAGTTTTCCCTTTCACCTGTACCTCAAAATAAAATTTCCCAGAGGAGAATCCCTCCTTCCCCAGCACGCTGGGACATGTATCAAACCTCCAAGGATTGTCCAGGACAATCTGTCGTGTTTCTCCATATCCAGTTTGTTTGTCATCATCAGACAAGAAGAGTTTGGGATGAGCAGTTTCAGGATCCATAGTCACATTTACTGAGAGAGATCAGAATATAAAAGTAGCAGACATTTTTAACATACATGCATTGTATGAATTAAACAATACACAATAGTACATAGTCTTTGGTTAACCTTTTCTGTATTTGTCCTATTAAAAATGTATTGGAAATTATAATATTTAATATTTGCTACTTTTCAAATAGCCTGCTGTATACTGTATTGTTTTATGCCTGTCCTACAATTTCCGTCTTAAAACACAAATATCCATTATTTTATTTAAAAGTGTGATTTTTTCCACTTCTGTTAATAATTTCTATTATTCATTTATTTTTGAATAGTTTTTAGTGTCATTTAACAGCTTCTGAGATAAAACATGAGACATGTGATTAGTGACAAATTATATTAGTCAAATTATGTAAAAACGTGTAAATGTATTATTAAATTGTATCTATTAATTAAGCATAAATGCTAGATATGAAAATAAATAAACTTTTATGACCTTCAGAAAAAAAAACCTATATATCAACTGCAAGACATTGTTTGACAAATTTAAATAGTAATTATTAATAGTAATCATAAGACTAAAAGTGACTTCAATATACTTTTGTGTATGGATGTAGGAAAATGACTTGTACCTGTAAACTTCTCAATCCTCTTTAGCTCTGTGGAAAAAAAATTATACACTTGATTATTTTCAAAAAATGAATGTGAATAGTTTGTAGAACTTTGCCAGTCTTAGTTTTTAACAGTGTTGTATGCTTACACTATAATTACATTTAAATGTACTGACATTAAAAATTCTAAACAAAATACAATACACAAAAGTGAAATGCTCACCAGTTCCTGTAACCTTCACCATTGCACTGTTAAGAAATTCTTGATGCTTTGTTAGGGCTCTCCTCAAAGCGTCCTCCTTCAGATGAGTATCAGTACTGATCCCAACCCAGATCTTGGAATCTAAAGGGCTGCACAGGGATGGATAAACCTAAGGACGAGAAGAGGAGAGAAATCCCTCAGCATGTGGAGTGTTATCCTGTGCTGTGAGCAGAGAACGAGACACTGACCTGTAAGAGGCGCAGGTGATCTTCAGTGTGTGAGAGCTTCTCCAGCTCAGTGTTTCTCCTCTTGAGTTCAGCGATTTCTTGCTCCAGCTCTTTAATCAGCTCTTCATCCTGTGTTTCTGCTGCTTTCTGCTTCTGCTCCATCACCTCCAGCAGCTCAGACTGACATCTCTCAATTGAATCCATCAGATCAGTGAACAAGTCAACAACGTCTGCTTTTTCTTTTTCTGAGCTTTGCTAAGCAAAGGATAATATATAGCCAATCTTAATATATGGCCACCAAATGTACATTTATGCATTTAGCAGATGTTTTCATCTAAAGTGGTTTACAAAATAGGTTTATTACAGTTTTGGAAGCAAGTTAGAGAAGAGGTGAACTTCAGAGTTAAGTGTTTGTGCCAGAGGGCTGTCTTAGCCTACTTTTTGAAAGATGAGGTTTGGTTGGAGGTTGACAGCTCATACCAGCGCAGAGAGGAGAGTGACTTTTTGTTGAATTGTAAAGGAACAAGAAGGGTATCTCAAACAGTGAACTTAGCTGACTTGTAGGTTTAAAGGCCAGCATTAAACTCCTAAATCTAAATTTAGGAGACGAGGTATAAATAAGGAACGCACTGCTTAAATGTAAACCTTTAATGAAATTTAAATCACTTAAGATGAAAGCATCTGCCAAACGTAAATTAAAAATGTGATCATTAAATTCAGTGTTCCACCCACATTAAATAAAACTTTGCAATGAACAAGACTAACCTTCCTGAGCTGTACCGAGAATTTAATATCTTCAATTTTCTTCATTCTGCTCTGAATCATCAAATTAACCTCGGCTTGTCTTCTCCCTAACTGAGACTGTGGACAAACAAAACACTCTTAACAGCAAAGCTTGAACGCCACTGAAGCAAAGATACAAGCTAAGCATCTCTCACCTTCCGTTCTTCACTCTCCTGCTCTACAGGAACGGTGGTGTGGGTTTTGTGGTCTTTCTTTGCGCACGACAGGCAGACACATTTCTGATCATCTCTGCAGAAAAGCTCCAGTGGACTCTCATGCTTCGGGCATATATAATCATCCAGATTCTCCACAGGGTTGATAAGCTTGTGTTTCCTCAGTTTTGCCAAAGTGTTATGAGGCTCTAGGTGAGTTTTACAGAAAGATCCTTCACAATGCAGGCAAGACTTCAAAGCTCCTCTCTTTATTTTTGTACAGGCATCACATGGTACTGCACCAGCTTGGACAGGACTTTCTCCCCTCTTCAGTCCTTCAATGAGCTCTCTGAATTCTCTGTTGATGCCCAGATCTGGTCTCAAGTGAAAGTTCTTCTTGCAAAGGGGACATTGCGTGGCCATACTGCTGTCCCAGTGTTGAGTGATGCATGCCATGCAAAAGTTGTGTCCACATGGAATGGTTACCGGGTCAGAGAAGACGTCTTGACATATTGAACACAGGCACTGTTCAGCCTGGGAACTGTTGGAATAAGCCATCGCTGGCGAGAGGAAAAAAACATGATTGTAAAAGCACACAGGATATCTCCACTCACCCCTCCTTTTTAAACAAAATGAACCTGTCAGACTGGTTTTGATATGGGATGTAAAGCACAACATACACTTTAATTGGTTTTACAATAAAGATTTGCATGAAGATACAAGTTTAAAAACGTCTTTCAAATAGCTCTTAAGATAATAGCCATATACAATAGCTCAAACATGAACAGAATCATATAAAAAAAAAAAATGCACCAATCAAACACATTTCACTTACAAATGATTTCCTCACCTCTAGGTACGCGTGATTTCTTGTATGTTCTCACTGAAGCTGTGGTGTAATGCAGGAGGAAGGAGAGCGTATATTGTCACCTTTTCCTCATCACACACAGGTCAGCTTTTATGTGTGTAATATGCAACATAATAGCCCCTCCCATGCAATTATGTTGTAACTGACTACTCTGATGTATTGTGGGGTAACCTGCTTTCATTCTTAGACTGTCTTATCCCTGCTTCAGTCAAAACAGATTGAGTCAGGAGTAGTGAAATGTTCTCAGTCTGCGAGAGGAAATCGTGTTGTGCATAAATTAAGTTTCATAACCCTTAAGCATAATAAAAGAAGGGCCACCAGCACGTTTACATTGATCATGGCAAACATAGGCTTTATAGTCACAAACACAATTATCTGTATTCAAATCGTACACAAATATTTTCTTTTGCTACATATATTAAATGTACCTACAAAGCAAATAACACCAGTCATTCTTTAGTGATTATCAAAATGATTTATTCTCACAACACAATACAGGGATGTTAACATTTAAATATATGAAATCATTTGAACTATGGTGAAATATAACGATTTAAACTTCATGTCATGAAAATAAATGTCAATATGGATCTACGTAAATATCTATTCTTAAGCCAACTTAGCAAATTATGCTTGTGGGAAAATTTAATTTCTTTAACAGTCATTTATATCGACTACAGCAGCAACTTAAAGTCACAATCAATAAGGACACAAACTGTTGGAATGCCAAAAGTATTCAAGATGATTAAGGTAAATTAAGAGCTAAGTAGAAATGTGGATCAAACCACGCTGAAATGCATAAAATCATGCCAATACTTTTAAAGGAACTGATTAAGATGTCAAAATATTGTGTAATACCGCTGCAATTGTTACAATTAAACACAGTAGAATGCTTTAAAAGGGTGATAAAATACCCTTTCTTGGTCTTCAAATATAACGGTTGTTCATAAAAGAGGTCTTGAAAATAAAAGACATTAGGCATGGACGTTAAGGTAAAATCTATGATAAAGTCTAAAATAGTACCCATGTTTTCTGGATAAAATATAAGGCTCTATATAGACAAATAAACAAACTAAAGGCTATGAACTAAAACTTAAACTGCACAAAACTGACACTATCAGTAGAGTGTAACAAGTTAAATCAAACGTATGTTTTCATCGGTTACTACAACGTAGTATAAGACTAAAATGAGACAGAATGCAAGAAGTTGGTATAATAGTGTGCTAAAAACTGCTAAAAAGTTTTTAAATAGCGATGAATCAAAAAACAGTAGGCCATGCAGCTGCTTTAGGCCTTAATACAGCATCTGGAGAAAGCCTTTGAATTCAAAAGCTTATGTGTGAGCCCAAATATACTCATTATAATGAGTAAAAGAAAAAAAAAAAGATGATGTGAGGTGTATGTGTGATTGTGAGTGAATATGCATGTGTGTGTGCATCTGACAGCAGAGAGAATGAAATGACCTTTGCGTAGATTTGGCATAATTTGGCCCAATATGGACATGGTTAGACTGGCTTAATTATCATTGCCAAATACTGTGTTGAGCTGTTGGGTCACCCTAATGAAGGTGGTACGACGACTCAGCTCTTTAAGTTTAGCAGCACCCACATATGTGCAGGTGGAACGAACTCCACCCAGCACATCTCTCACCGTCACCTCCACCGGCCCTTTGTAAGGCACTTCAACCGTTTTACCCTCCGAAGCCCTGCAAACACAACCAATATTAATCAGAGTGGTGTTGACAGCTCAAACATCTCTCTCTTTTTCTATCAAAATGCAGTTGTAAATTAAACTGGCCACTACTGATCTAATATTTAAGCCTTCTGACACTTGAGATGAATACTGGTGCTGTTGTTTTTGTAAAACCACTTACTGCAGAATGTACAAATGTGGTTATTTTCTTGTTCATTACTATTACGCTGTAATTCACAAGGTGCTATATAAATGAAGATGACTTGATTGCTGATTTACCAAATAATTCTTGTACAATGTAGTTTTCAAAAGAGCATGACAGAGTCTGTTATCTCCGTACTGTTGTGTTATTTTACTTTATATCATGCTTTTTACTCAGTATGGTATTATCTCATTTAAAATATGTTGTATGGGATTCAATATACTAATTAATATGTTGAGTTATTGCAATACTGGTTGTCCTAATGTACACTGAAAGTTTGAGGGCCCAGCTATTGGGCAGTACTGGTGAGTACTGGTGGTTAGTTGACCATATGAATTTTGGGTGACTTGCAGAATATGAAAGGTAAACAAGTTTGGTGTATGTCACCTTATAGCCAGAAGAACAGAGGTGGCCGATTTGGCCAAAATCCATCACCTAAATGGCCAGGGGTGTGAAAGTTGGCAAACAATTGAAATTGGCCGGGTGGGCTGATAAGACAGTGAGGTAAACCAAACAATCAAAGCCAATTGAAAACCGGAACTGCCATTTATAGTTAGAAAGACAGGTATAAATTGACACCCCAAGGCACAGAGTTTTCAGATGCAGCAGCTGTCATCTCAGCTTTGTTACTTGTCTTACTTTGAAATCTGGAACTCTGCTTTTCGAGCTTCATTGTACATTGAAGAAAATCATCATAGGTGTTGGGCCACAACAGTACCTGTACTCCGCTACTCCTCCTGCGTGCTTCTTCATGGCCGTGTCTGAGCTCATGCCGTAGAACAGTTTGTACTTCTTGCCATTTTTCTCTATAATTTCACCCGCACTTTCAGAATGACCAGCAAGCATTCCTCCCAGCATCACAAAGTCAGCTCCAGCTCCTGTCACACATTTTAGCCGATTAAACACAAACCTAACGTGACACAGGTTGTGACCAACATCTAAAAAACGTGACCTTCACAGCTAGTTAGGCAACAATTAATGTCTGAATCTAATGTTTTTGGCTACTAAAATGTCTTGCATTATTGTTTTGTGGTATTATTACAATGCAGTGTTATAAAAACTCACCAAATGCTTTGGAGACATCGCCTGGGCAGGTACATCCCCCATCCTACAGAGAGACAAAAAACAGATCCCATAAATACAAGATCAAAGCTTAGGTCAAAAAAGCATGCTCTGTTAATCTTCACTGTTAACTCTATAAAGCCTGACAATACAAATGGAAAAACCATTTGTTTAATTGAACAGAAGGCTATGTATAACAGGGTTTTCATGAGGGTAATTTAGAGGCTACAGAAATGCATAGGGTTATGTAATGTAAGGCTTTATAGGGTTAAAGAACTTTTACTGTGAAACGCAAGGCTCTCACAGATATAATGTGTCCACCGAGGCCGTGTGCAGCGTCAGCACACTCAATGACTGCGCTCAGCTGAGGATAGCCCACACCGGTCTTCTTACGAGTGGTGCACACAGAACCTGCAAACGTGAATATATGTGTGAAACTGGTGTAAAATGTATCTGAACACCATCCGAAACTGTGGTGACAGATGACTGATGATGTCACCTGGTCCGATGCCCACTTTGATGATGTCAGCACCAGCAAGAATCAACTCTTCCACCATCTCTCCTGTGACCACATTGCCGGCCTACAAAACACAAATGGATCTCTAACTATTAGGAGGACTGCCATTGTCGATGAAATGTTGACCTGTTGTCGGGTAACTGACCATGATAGTGTGTGTAGGGAACTTCTGCCTCACGTCTTTCACAAAGTTGACAAAGTGTTCGGAGTAGCCATTGGCCACATCCACACATATGTACTGAATCTGAGGTACAGCAGCCAGAATGGCCCCCAGTTTCTCAAAGTCCCCGTCACTGGTTCCTGAGCTGACCGCTAGACTCTGAAGAGACAAAGTTGTCATTTAATTATCAATAATGTATAATAAAATTTTGACATGGATTTAGATTATAGCTAATATGTTGCTCACCTGTATGCATTCTGGGTGTTTAGATGCAAACTCCTTCCAGTCATCCACACAATAATGCTTATGGATGGCTGTGAAGAGAGTAAACTACAAAAAAATATTACAGCAATTAATATAACCAAGGGGCCAAACAAAAGATATAATTCAGTGTAATGCAGTGAAATTAGAGCATGACTTCATTCACACCTGATGTAAGACTAAAGCCATTTCAAAAGTGCCCACGGTGTCCATGTTGGCGGCTATGATGGGAATGCCACGGTAACTTCCCTTTGAGTTTCTGAAGGTAAAACTGCGCATGAGATCCACCTGAAACAGATAAGCGACAGAAGAGTGTGAAAAGTACTGAAAGTGAACCTCAAAGGAATTTGACACTGCACATGTGTCACACAAGTCAAATACTCTGTTTGACTGCAAAAAAAAAAACATATTAAGAGTTACTAACCTCACTGCGAGATTTGAGAGTGCTTCTTTTAGGTCGAAGCAGCACATCCTTGAAGTCGAGCTTGATATCATTTTCAATACGTGGCATGGCTGCTGAAGAGAATGGCCTTGAGACTGCTCTAACTTTATCTCACTGCCTGCAAAAACACAAGGGAAAGAAAAACATTCCCACTCTTTCAGTTATGAGCACTGTAGAGGCTGAGGAAGGGGGAGGGCTATAGTGCGAGACACAAAATATACTTTTTCATAATTATGTGAAATTTCTTAATCTATGATTATGCATTTTGATAGTAAACAATTGTCCGTTTCAGACAGGAGAGTGAAGTAACGCATCATAAAAAATAAATAAATAAAATGACTCTTAAATACATCTGGTTCTGTGCTTTGCACATAGCTGTCAGATAATCTAGGCCAAAAGATCATAATTGCTTCTTATCTATAATCTTTACTCAACAGTTTTTTCTGCTTATTAAAATCACATTACACGTGTGTCTTTATATATACACGCTATACAATAAATATTGTCCTACCTATAATTGCAGAAGAGCAACTCTTGAAGCGCTGTGTTGGAGAGAAGGAAACCGGTTTCCGGGTTGGAGGCGGTCTATTTAGGAGGGCGGATGTTTAGGGCATGTATTTTACTGTAGTCTTTATGCTGACGGTTTGCGCGCAAATTCAAACGTTCAAAAACTACATTCAACGATTTATTTGCAGCGCACTGTCGCAGTTATTGTCGCAAATTATTTTTTTTCCAGGTCAGTTTGAATTCAACTGAAATATTTTGTTATTTGGAGGACGTTTTCTAAATTATATTTATTAAAATATATAAAAATATAGAACAATTACTTTACTCAACGAAGTTATAAATCGTCAACTGTCATCGAATGAAGTTATTTTCCCTCGGAACGTTTCCTTTAGACACTAGGACGGTAGGAATTATTTTTCAGTGACGCAGGAACTTCGGTGGGGAAACTGTGGGAATAATTTGATTAGAGGTGTCTGAACTTCTGCCACCATCACCTAATTATTTTAGCATTCAATTTCCCTGCATGTATTTCTAAAACAGAAGAAGCCACAATGCTAATTAAAGTCAAGGTAAGAAATGAACGAAGAGCTGTTCTTTCATTCAGCACAGTTCTTATCCAGATCGCCAGGATGCTTCTAGACTGAGCTAGTGCAATTATTTTATTAAATCCAGTAATGCATTGCGCATCAAACAACGGTATTTTACAGTATAACGTATGTAGGTAATATTATAACAAACTGTGGTATGTAAATGATAAAAGACCAATTTAAAGGGGAAATGTTATGGCTAACGTTCAATCGTCGTTATTGTTTTTAAAGACACTCACTGGGAAAGAAATCGAGATCGACATCGAGCCCACAGACAAGGTACAATATAAATTGCTTAATTATTTATAGCAAATGTTTAAAGGAAGCTGCAGTTTACAGTAAAGATGTTTTGACTTACGTTGATGCATCCGTTTTATACAGGTGGAGAGAATAAAAGAGAGAGTGGAGGAGAAAGAGGGAATCCCACCTCAGCAACAGAGACTCATCTACAGTGGAAAACAGATGTAATGTGTTTAACACGTTAAACTGTTCTTTTGCACATTTCTGTAGTTTTTGTTCTAAACACCCAATCTTCTCCTCAGGAACGATGAGAAAACAGCAGCTGATTACAAGATCCAGGGTGGCTCCGTGCTGCATCTGGTTCTTGCACTGAGAGGTGGGCAGGTCCACCAGCGTCCCAGCAGCCTCCTCTAATCCATGTCACCTGTCTTGCCAACCTTATACATACCCAGTGTACTCACACATGTCACCACAACCCATCTGGACTGACGAGTGGTTGCCACTGCATTCTTTGTTTGTAGGAATATCAGCTCTTTCCTGTTAATACCGCTCCCTGTTAATTTGTTAAGAGCATCATTGTGCTCTTTTTGTTAAGTTTACAACAAGTGTTAAAAAACAAGGTAAAAATGATGTATCAGTTCTTCAATAAAAATTAATGCAACCATTTAAGTATGTAATAGTGATTGTTATTTGGTCATTCAAAAGGTTTTCAGGTTTTCCTTAACTCTTGAATGAGAACGTTTTTCTCACCAATTTGGAGCATAAACTAATTGTTCATACTAAATGTGAATTTCAAGGTTTTTTTATGTCTGCAAAAAAGCTAGTTCCACTTTAACTAAATGTACATCGCTTACAGATTTTTAGTGAAATTAAAATCTAGTCGTTTCAATTCTTACAATTCATGTATTTATGATATCTATGAATGTTTTGTTGTTGTTCGCATGCACCGCAGTGATAGAAAATGTATATATGAAAATATGCATCACCAATCATTTTTCTGTGTACTTCAATATTGACATTTTTATCTGCTGTTAAAAACTGCATCTAGAAATCTCAGTGTGATACACAGCAGCATCCAGTTAAGACAAAACTCAATGTTAACAAACAAGCAGAACAAAAGTACATTTGTTTATAACAAATATTTTAATGATTGTCTACAAAAAAATATTTTGACCAGTATGCCTCACACAATGACAAAACCTTTGATTTTGATGACATTGGCCAATTTACTGACACAATAACTAGGCTTTGAAGCACAAAAAATGTTTTTCAGACATGCAGTGTAGTTGTGATAAACAATTGTACATAATAGTTTAGACTAGAGAAAAATGTGTTTCTAAATGAGCCAAAGTAATCGAGAAAAACTGTATTGTGCAACCCATATTATGAGTAAATAACCCAAATCGGTTGAAAAAACTTTCAATTGTTAAACAGATGTGACAGCTCTGTAACTATTAAACAAGGTGACGGGAATGTTACAGTAGGTGGCAGTGTAGCACAGTTTTCTGTTAGTCTGAATAAACAAGGCTTCCCTGGTTCAGCATATAGATTTATTTGTCTTTTAATATATACTGTTCAAACAAATACAAAACATATAGTAAACAAGACTCTGGTACAAACCGTTCACCCCCAATTACGTGTAAGTGGTAATTTGAACATCCTACTAAACTGTACACATCTTAATATAATCTATAAAAGTCGTTCTCCTGTTGATTTTTATGTAATTGTGAGGACATTCAAAAATTAAACACCAATCATTTGTTACTAATGACCAAACATGTGGCGGATTTCATTTTGCATGGCTTTTGGTATCACCTGTATGATAGTGTGCGTGTGGATAGGAAAGCCAAATATTGTAGCACAATCAAAGTCGCAGCTCCCATATAAAATACACATAGTGTTTGTGTTTAGGCAGTGCTGGTTGCTGAGGCACAGCTCAGGAGCAGCATTACTACAACCAAAGATGCTCTGCACCTTTGACGATACGCATTCAGTTGAATAATCAATGATAACAGGCCTCCTAAATAGGACAGAAGAACCAAAAGGCAGTGATTCTTGCGTAAGTACGAAGGTTATAGATTTGAAATGATAGTCTGTGTAAGGAGTGTGGGGGATAGAGCTCATGCAAAATGAATGTGCAATGAATTACACTGATATATATTGCTTTTTATACAGCACCTACACACTACAGATTTGCAAAAATAATAATAAAACAAAGAACAATTGCCACTTTTCCAAAGTCTTCACAAGTGGCTAATACAGAGGCACAACAAAAAGACCCTGTGACCACTAAAAAAGCCTTACACGCTGGTATGGACAAGTGACACACACACTGAACACTTTAATCATGTATTCTTGAACTGAGCATATATTATTCACTTACACAAATATATTTGAAGTAATATTAGTTAATTAATTATCTTTAATGCTCTCCATTTAGGTGAGTATTTGAATTATTTAGTATATTAATGTGATCATCCAGACTGTTAGCTTGATCGATTGTTTCTAGTCTGTTGTATTGCACCTAGATTAACATCTACAGTCCCTCTACACAATTATAATATATTGTGCATTATAAGACTGATTTAACAAGCTCTTCTGATATAGTTGATTTCAAGTTTTTGAATATTCACATAATAAATGACAGGACCAAAACCATTACATTCTCACAGGCTTTCAGCTACATCACAGACACTATCTATGCATTACTACTGTTTTTCTCTTTTTTTGCCATATATAACCAGACACTCTGCAATTTTGAATATATATTTGTGTATACACTTGTGAAATAATGAAACCATGTGAAAGGGAACTTGTGGGTTATGACTGTGGCTATAAATAAGATGGCATCAGGAGCTATATTCTCTGTGTAAAGTCCACACAGAATGAAGATACCATTTTACAACGGCCTCTTAAAGGTTCCACTGAACACTTTTTATCTTCAAAAATATGAAAAAGAAAAATACTCTTCAACAGTGATGTTATACAGTTTAAGTAAAAGTTTTAAGGCAAATAAAAGAGCTTCAATTGTATCAGTACCAAAGTAACCTGGTAGAAATCTACTCTGAACCACCACAATAGGTTCTTATATATATGCCTTAAAAAATGTGATGATTAAAAAAAAGATCCCAGAGCTTTCCTTAAAAAAAAAAAAAACCTGAAAAAATAAAATGTAAAAAAAAAACCCAATCATTTCATAATGACAAAGGAATATGATTAGAACAGGACAAAAATATCAAAATATTTATTAAAAAAAATGCTTCTGAGTGTTTTAGTTTGAACACTTGAAATGAGAACATGTCAAATTAAAATACAGCTTTGGCTTATAAAAAACATTTATTCCTGGGAGTGTTGGGAGATAACTAAAAAAGGAAAAATAAAGAGGGGGTAAGAATTAGAACATTAGAATGTACTCAGTAATAAATAAATAAATAAAACGAACCCCTAGCACCATTTCAGGTGACCGTGATGTATTTAGGCATTTTCAGCACAAACTAAATTGAATTCTAATTCTCATAGAAAAAAAAGAATGTTTCTGAAAGGTCTTTTAAAAAAATGCAGACCCTTCCAAACCAGTGTTTGTGATACATTCTAGAGCTTTATGTCATCCCATATTTTAATGTTGTAATTCTGTCGCACATCCACTGGAGTAGAAAGCAGTTGCTAAGAGACTAGCAACTAGAAAGAACGGAGAACATTGTTTAAGACCACTACAGCAGAACCACATGACCAGTGGAGCAGCTATTCTCTGTTCATTAGTCTCCCGACTCCAGTGAAACCCCCTCTTTATAAAAAGGCAAAATACAGAGGAAAGTGAAAAATCAGTTTGATTTCCAGTGTCTATCTGAATAAATCTGGCTGCCCGTGTGTGAGTGAATAAGTATGCCTCCACGTGTCTGTTCAGCAGCTAGCTGATGTCGGTGCCTGCTCCTCCTCAGCTGACAGTGGAACTGACTGTTCTTTTAGTTCGATTTCTTCTACAGACTCCTCCTTTTTCTTCTCGTCCTCCATCGGGTAGACCACTACACAAAACTTTTGACACACGTATGTCACCTTGTCTGAAAACACACACACACACACACACACACACACAATTCAGTTTTCGTACCATACCATTTTCAGGATTTTTGGATTTGTAGAAAATATTTAAAAATATAACTATAAATATAGATCTTTTGTACCATATTAAGTCAGTTTAATGCATCCTTACTGTATTAAAGGAGCAAAGTGCTCGCGTACATAGTTTCCTAAAGTGACATCATTAAGCTAAACACATCTTTGAACTGTGTTCAACTTACCAACAAATGTATTGAAACACTGTGGTTTGTTGTCCCAGTACACGCCCAAGAAATAGACAGGGACACCAGTAAGCATGATGGCCAAGCCGGTGCCACACACTACAGGCTCCGAGTACAGAGAGAAGATCAACAGGAAGGCCCAGAACAGCAGGTAGATGACAGGCCACACCAGACTGATCTGTGAGTAACAGTAACGTTATCAAGCACGTCAGAAGGGACATTTATCTTAAAGTTTCAGCTTATATGGAACTTAACTGGACAATCACAACATGATGCAAAGCAATATCAATACATGTCTTTATGTCAACAACTAGGCAAATAGTCAAAACTTGCTAATATGGTGGCTTTCTGGAATTTTTTTGACTTACTTTAATTGGCCGGTGCATGTCTGGTTGTTTAATCCGCAGTACGATCTGCCCCGCAACAGTGACACCGTAGAAGAGGTAGTTGATGAAACCCACATAGTTGATGAGTGTGTACATGTCACTGGTGCACAGCATCAGAAGTGTAGAGAGGCACTGCGAGAGAGCAAGAGAGAACATGAAGACCATTCATGTGCAAGAGATGTGAGAGTGAGGTATAAAGAAGAGGGGGGGCTATATAATACTCACAGTGAAGAGCAGGGCTGGAATTGGGGTGCAGCGCTTCACATGAATCATAGCCAGTAAGCTAGGCAGATGACCTTCACGTGCACCCGCGAAGAACAACCTGAACAATGTGAGGAAGACCCAAGAATACTGTTATTTAGGATGCCAATATAGATAGATAGATAGATAGATAGATAGATAGATAGATAGATAGATAGATAGATAGATAGATAGATAGATAGAT
>JAUCMT010000134.1:798856-809315 GCA_032357475.1 Enteromius thamalakanensis
TAGATAGATAGATAGATAGATAGATAGATAGATAGATAGATAGATAGATAGATAGATAGATAGATAGATAGATAATTGAGGCTTTTTGTATGTATGATGTATGGATGAATGGATGGATGGATGGAGGGACTGACCGAGAGGAGGTGAAGAGGGAGCCGTTGACCCCCCCAAATGTGGACAAGGCCACAGAGATGGGCATGATCCATGACATCACTCCCAACAGCTTCTCACCAAACGTCTGGGAGAGAGCAACAGAGTGGTGAAGGAGAGAAAAGAGAGACAAGCAAAAGAGGACGATGCTTGAATACATGCATCATCATGTCCATATTATAAGTGCTGTTTTATTGAGAAAGTCATCAGAACTGAATGCAGAAGATTCTGGAGTCTGATATATCTGTTTGAATGGTAAACTGGCATCAAGACCTTGTTCCAAGTATCAATCAAAGAAGTTTAAATATTGATACTTGGGTAGATATGTCAAAGAATCTCCTGCATAAAGCAAAACATTCAGTTTGCAATCCGGTAATGTCTGAGTGGGAAGAATGGACACAGGTCACTCACCACAGCTACAGCATTAGAAGCCAGCAGTTCCTGAGGGCTCATGGCAGTGACGTAAGCGATGTTAGCGAAAACGTAAACAAAGGTCACAAGGGGAATGGAAATGAAGATAGCACGGGGAAGGTTCCTGTGAAGAAAAATATAAAACAAAAGTGTTTAAGCAGGAAAAGTACACTGCAGTATTTCAGCTAAATTACAACTAAGACAGATTACAGCTATTGATTACAAACTTGTATCTTGTTAACACTTATTAAATATTGAGAACACAGTGTTGAATTACTGTAAGCCCTTTGGATAAGAATTGGCTTACACATAAGGGTCGATGAGTTCCTCTGTGACATAATTGAGAAAATTCCAGCCACCGTAGGCAAAGGACCCCTGTAGAAATGCTAGAGCGATCAGACCGATATCATAGTCTTGAAACGGCTCGAAAGCATTGGCCGGCTCCAACCAGTAATACTCGCCTAGAGAAAGAAGAAAGGGAACAATAGTGATGAAATATTCAAAGGAAAAATGCCTCTAGCTAATTAGCTAGTTAGTTAATTTTTAGCAAGAGCTTTCACCCGAAACAGCAAATGAAGGTCAAGCTCTCTGGACCAAAACATCATACCATCATGCTTTTTTTTACCCCCAGCATGGCACATTTGATCAATATGGTTGACCATCTTTGACAGATTCCCACCAGCTAGTAATCCACCTAAAGCAGCTAGGACCAGTTAGAAACCAGCTACCATGTTCCATAACGTTTACTGGTTTGGGCTGGATTTTCTGGGCCTACCGTCTTTTTGTTCCCTAATCCATGGTATTAATACCACATTTCTAGGGTCAGGTCTTTGGGTCACATGTACTCTCTGAACCCTCTCTGTGAGCATATGTGACCCTGAAGACCCCACATTAAAGAGAAGCCAGTGCCAACTAACCCAAATCCAGTTTTTTTAGAGATTTGGGATGGAATCACATCTGTCGCTCTTGTATTTTCAGGTCAGCATCTGAGCTAACAAACCGTCTGCAGTGTGATCATTACTGAATCCTCTCTGACTCATCAGCTGTGAAAGCTGCATTATCAGTGTTATTTTTTATTAAAGGGGTTTGAACCCAGTGACTTCTGCTGAGACGACGAGATGGAGAGTGGAAGTGCTGTGCTTTCAGTTTTTCTGGAGATTTTACGGAGCTACTAGAGATGAAGCAACGCATGCACACTTGTACAAACATACGCACAAGAACAAGCACGGCACGTATTCACAAACATATGCGCGTGCGCACACACACACACACACACACACAATCTACACACATACACAAACCTTCTTAAATAGCCAGTAATACATAAAAAGCACACACACATACAGAGACATAAGGTGCCTACCCTTGCAGATTTGTACGATGCCCATGATGATGATAAGAATGAGGGCCAGAAGTTTCCCTGCAGTGAAGACATCCTGTACTCGTGTTGCCCAGCGCACGCTAGCACAATTCACCCAAGTCAGCAGCACTGAAACACAAAGACATGGAGGTTACAAGGCTGGTTACACACACACACATTGCTGAGATTAATGGCGCCCTGCAGTTTAGCAGTCTAGTGTGCAAAGGGATTATAAAATAATGCTTTCAGCTATGAGGAATTAATCAGACACACAAATGATGAGCTCTGAATTGACCTTTAGGGTCTCTTTTTAATAAATATTGAAATGCACTCCAACATCTGAGATATATTGATAGGTGACATAAAGTTTAAAAACGCAGCACAAAATAGTGGCTTTTAAATGTATTGATTTAGCAGATGAATGTATTCTTTTTAGAATTTGACAAATGAGGCATTGCTAGCATCATTCTACTGAAAACTTTCAAGCAGTGATTTTTTGACCCGATTTTAAAGAGATTAGATGAAATGTTCCTGTTTTTTAAAAATTAAAAGGCGATTTAAAATCATTACAAAAAGTAACTAGTTAGAACATGTTTTCTTACATATTCATATTTATTTTTACTAAATTAAACTTCTGAGCACAAAGTTAATGTGCTAAATAACACTCACAGTCACATGCTCTGTCTTCTGAGCATGTGACAGATGTATTTTGTCATAAAATCAGAGGGACACAAGAAACTTGAGCATGCAAGTAAACTTTTGCGTCTTGCACTTTCATAAAATTGCAAGACATGCAAAAAGCCACCCACCACAACAGTTAGTTAAATAGACCGGTATTGCTATGTATTTTTGGTTAAACCGGTCAATAGGGCAATAACGTACAAAACTAGAATGAACAGGGTGTGAATTGAGACTGTCTGTGTACAGCGACAAGCACAATTAAAATTCTTGGCTCTTATTCAGTGTAAAACTGCTTACACCTGACAGTCGTTGACATTCCAATGCAAGTCAACTGCAATAAGGTGGAGTGGTGTATTTTGTTGCACAAAATCCTTGATAATTACTTTTTGTAGCTAATGGGACACCCTGCGTAATACGGTGTGAAGAGAACACAGTCAAACCAAACACTACAAAGCTTTGGTGCAAGGAGTTGTAATCCTTGTGTCTTATCTCTGTGTAAAAGCAACACTGCCTCGCTGTACAGAGCTATGACGTGCCTTTAACTGAGCCCAATCATGTCTTGAGCTAAGGCAGTGCATTCTGGGAAATGGACTGGATGAGACATCTTAGAAGGTGGGGTTTGTACAACTCTTTCGGAAAAGAAAAATAAGCAGAGACAGGACTGAGAAAGTTGCAGACTGTTTCCCTACAGAACTGAGGAACAGTAGTGAAGTCTGCACTACGCAGTATACCATGCTAATGCACACATGCAGAAACATTCCTGTGACAACAGC
This sequence comes from Enteromius thamalakanensis, assembly GCA_032357475.1. Classification (NCBI taxonomy): domain Eukaryota; kingdom Metazoa; phylum Chordata; class Actinopteri; order Cypriniformes; family Cyprinidae; genus Enteromius; species Enteromius thamalakanensis. Next base: position 802,232 of record JAUCMT010000134.1, read on the forward strand.
AACCTTACTGCAATAAGCTGCTTACAGTGGAACACACACACACACAAGCCAGAGTTACTCAATTAACATGTTATCGCCCTGATATCCGGAAATTAATGCAAGTACAAACACATGATTTAAAACCTAGTGGACTGTCTTGCTCTTTTACTGCAGCATCTCTACTTAAAACGCATTGATCTGGATTACATCACAGGCAAAGCTCATTTCAATACAGTTAGCATGTTGCTAAGCTAAGCATGTGATATGAGTTATGATAAACCACAGTGCACATAAATATTTGGGTAAAATAGTGAGTTTTTAAGTAGACATAACTTTCAAAATTTAATGACTTAGAATAAATCTAATAATAATAATGGTTTTGTCCCATTTGGCATACTTAAGTAGTATAAATAGTGTTTATGCTAAAAATTTCAAAGAAAAAGTGCCTATATGATGAAATACCTGGATGATGCAATCGACCTAGAGATTTCATTATGTAGCAAAGCCTAAGGGTGTAGTGCGTCATTTGTTCATTTGTTTCTGGCTTCTTTTGCTTGTGTCTAGAGTGTGTTTATTATGTTCCCTTAAAAGGATGCCTACTTAGGCAGGTTCTGAAAGAGAGCTGTGTACACACTTACAGACGAACTTTTCTCAGAATTGCTGTACTGTTCTAAAACAAGAGGCATTAAGGAGGTAAAGAGGTATACAGCAGGGTACAAGTGCAGGGACATCCTGTACAACTGTGCCATAGTATCCACCTTTGCCCTTTCACTAACTTCCTGCCGTTCTCTAAATAAAACAAAAGCAAAACTAAATAAGGAGAAAAAAGCTTCAGAGCAGCTTGAGAACATCTGCTTAGTAAAAAAAAACTAAAAATAATAATCGTTAGAACATCAGATCATTTTGATCTTGCTCCATCCACCCTCTTAGGTGCCTTTAAAGCACACAATGTATGCTGGATCAACTCTGTTACCCCACAAACTGAACAAACATTAAATGTAGAATTCTGATTCATAGAAAGACAAAGGTTATTACATTATGAATCTATCCAATTAATCTAAACTAAACATCTGTTCTTGAATTCAAACTTACTGCAGAAAACTCTTGACATCTTTCTTTTTTCTTAGGGTCTCTGTTGCTTGTCTGTCTACATACAGCATGCAGTATTTGTAGCTCTAGCGTGAAGTTTGCAGAAAGCCCATGCTCAAGACTTCTTGACGCCTTGAAAAACATCATTCCATTCATCTTCACACATCCTTCTCTCTTTCACTCTCATCCCTCTTCACATTTTCCCACAACCTTTCTGTCCACTCTCCCTGCATAAAACCTTCTTCATTCACACATCAATTCATTTCCCGCTTTCTGTCAGTTTCAAAACTCTGTTTCTTTAGCCTTAGCTTTGAATATTTCTTTCACCTGAACGTGATTTGACCTTATGGTTAAACATAAGAGGATGTAATGGGGTTCCCATTCCCGGCAACAACGTGCGTATGCGCTATGAGAGAAAAATGTCTAAAATATACAAGTGGATAACAAGCAGATGTGGAAATAGAGATTGTGTAAGTTGTTATTGCATCTGCGGTAAACGATATAAAACAATGTATTCAAAATGCAGGATTTATGCGAAATTTATCAGATAACCTTAACATATTTTCTCATCAAAGCCAGATCCTCTTTTAATTGTGATTTTTAAAAAACAATTTACTTATTGAATTTGCAATTACAGATTATACTATTTTTAAAGAAATATTTTAATATAAGCCATAAATATGAAAACAATTATTGTGATAATGGTATCCTAACAGCATTTAAATATTTGCATTCCCAGGACAGGTAACCAGGAATTGACAATGCTTACTAAGGTAAGTCTTTTTAAATGGAGGCCTTATAGCAATATCAGTAGTCATCTTGATATATATGTCAAAATCCCTAACATTCCTTAATACTAGGACAATGAGATCTTTGTTTCTCCTTCTGCTACTCACACAAGCAGATGGCAGCAAGCAGGCGCAGACCGTTCTCTGGGGGGAAGCAGGTGGGGAACAGAGGCTGCAGGACGTAGTTGGAGAAGGTGAGAGCAATAACCGCCTGGTTAGTAGGGTAGATCACCAACACAGCAATCCACAACCGCAGAAACCTGTGGCACAAAACCCCACACAGACACTATAATACTTGCCTTAAATTACTCAACTATGTTTCTTCTTAAAAAACACAAATAAGAGTAATAACATGATTCTTTTTAGCTAGTGATAGAGGCATTGTGTTATTTGCATTTAGCAATCGCTTTATTCTTATTTGACTCTATTTATCACCATCATTTGTAGTGAAATCGAGCCATGAGTGGCCAGCTAATGGCTGTCAACTGGCAGTCTCATTCATTAGAGCAGTCACCGTGCTAAGCAAAGGTTGCAAGCAAAGCCAGGGCTGTAAGGTTTGATTGACCTCTTACTGCCTGTAAGTGGATTAATACATTTCTAATGGCAGATACAACTACTTCACCCGACAGCTGCAATGCTAATGCTGTTAACAAGTTAATTACTACATAATAACAGATAATGGTGTTTACTCAATTAAAAGGAGATTACAGGCTTTGAGGGGAGAGAATCAGCTATTCATTCAGATTTTTTCCTGCTTTATATGATTTCCCTCAGAAATGGTTATATGTATTGCACATTAAATTACAATTTCAAAACTTCACAGAGACTCAAAATATTTAGTATTTTATGGCTGCATACTAAAATATATATATATATATATATATATATATATATTTATTTTTATTTTTTTTAATGAAAGTTACATTTCTGACTTGCTATCATGAACCCGCACACTAAGGTTTTATCATTAATAATAAGTCACCTACTTATTATGGATACAGCTTTTAGAAATACTATAGACTTTGGACTTTGACTGAATGGAAGTAGCCTCTGGAAATAATATTAAAACCAATGTGTGTGGCTGAAAACCTCACCCTGCCAGCCCTCCGAAGATGTCCTTGACATAAGAGTAGTCGCCTCCAGATTTGGGGATAGTAACACCCAGCTCAGCGTAGCAGAGCGCGCCGATCGCTGTTATAACGCCCGTGATGATCCATACGATGAGGGCCAGGCCCACTGAACTAGCATTCTCCAACACTCCCTTTGGGCTGACAAAGATTCCAGAGCCAATAATATTTCCTGTTAAAGAAAAAACAAAGAGGTTGAGAACATGGTCGTGTCACTGTATAAGCTTTCAGTTCTTACCATGACCCCCAAAGAAGCACTGGTTACGTATAACAGACATATGCCTAATGGATGTCTGGATGATTTTTTCTAAAATGCTTCCATTTAAAATTTAAATAAATAGGCTTAATGTAGAGTACGAATTTAAATTTGTTTTTAGATTTGTTGAAATTCAATTGAAAAATATGTTATGGTCCATATTATAAATCTATACTACTTTGTTCAAAAAAGTAAATTATTGCATGTGTGTGCACAGAAATTCTCTCCAGTGTGATTTTAAGAATAAAACAATTTCAAGAATACTTAAATGGTTACATTTTTGTTCTAATCTATCTTTATCTTTTTTAATTCGTGCTGGATGTTAACACAAATCTAAAATAGATTTTGGCTGGTACATAACCAATATTTCGCTTCCCTAATTTTTTACATCCCTAAATTACTATCCTACTTTCATGCACCCTAAAATACATAGAAAGGTATGATGGGATTACAGTGTGACACACTAACAGTGACAAAGAGAAAATAGGTAATATAAAAAACACTGAAGAAAAGCAGGACAGTGTATAAATCACAGGGAAATGAAAATGTCAGTGAGGCAGAAAAAAGAGAGGAGGAAGGAGGAGGGAGGTCCACGAGTGAGAAAGCAGGTGGTGAGCTAGATTCACAGAGAGCAGACTGCAATTTGCTGAGTTAGTATTCAGCGTGACTAATAGAGTGAGTGCACACACCAAATACATGGGGGAGTGTGTATTTGTCTCTGTATAAAAAAAGTGTGCACTTAGTGCAGTATAGTGCACCAACACTGTGATCCATGTCTGTTTGTGATACATGTTGGCTCTAAAAAAGATCTAATTTAGAGCAGCTAATCTAATAGCTTCAGTAAAAGGCATACCCCCCAAAACAAGTCAAACTTGACTAAAATGGTGCATTTTAAATCAAATATACACAAAGTGCTCAAAAACCAGGAGGAATGTCATAGGAAGACTCCCATGTGACTCAGGTAAACTGTACAAAGGAAAAAGAGTTCTTAAGCAAAAACTGCCGATCTAATGTGAGTCAGGCTCGTGGAGTGACTACCGCCTTTGCACATAGACTATAACTGTGGTTTATACTTTAATCTTCCCTGATTGCGCTACATGTCTGGGCGTTCTACACAAACTGCAAAAAAAATGGTTTTCCTGTTACAGCAATAATGTTCTGTAAATCACTTCACATAAAAACATGGCCATTTTCAACAAGTAATCAGATGACTTCTTCCCTGCAGCCACTGCTGCCATGATTCATTCACAGAAAAATCTCATCTAAAAGAATATCCATAAACCTTTACGACTAGACCGGATCATTTAGCTTCTGTCTTTGGTTGTCCTTCCTCTTCAGCTTTTTTCCTTTTATCTCTGTTGCGAAAAAGCTCTGTCAAGATATGATTATCACAAACTTCAGCATGTCCCATGACCTCAAAGTACAAGTTGCACAACTTTATACAATCACAGGTATCATTTACTATTGCCAAAGAATGTATGGATTGATCTGGTTTCAACCAGCTAGAATATTTTTGACAATATGGAAGCTGTGAAATGTGGACATCAACACGTTTTAAGGTGCGATTCTGAAAGTGGCTGATAGATTATTGTGCACACTTGTGGATTGAGAAGTCTTGCTGACTCAAGAGGAAAAAAAATGCAGATGGATTTCCTGTTCATACTGCATCCTTTTGCTTCCCTAGTGAGTGTTCGCCTCACAAACATCACAGGCAACAGCAGCAATCCCTGATTTAACATTTTAGTTTGTCAATCTACTTACATTGATCTAATCATGCTGCGCTAAGCCTTGTCAAACACTACACAGAGGTCACGCCTTTTATACAAAGGTGTCATTTGGATTTTTACTCTAGTTGCATGCAACATGCAAGTTTTGCAGCATTATTTAAGATTTAAAAAATGAATGATAAAAACATTCTAGTCATTTGAACAAATCCACAAATGAATTTCACGTGAGGACATAAGATTTCACAATGGGTCGGTCATGTGAATTTGGCACCACCAGAAAGCTGCATGCTTAGTTACTTTTTATGAGTTGTGCTTCATATATCGCTACACTTTTAACAACAGATAATAAACTTTCTGGCTAACAAGACTGTAGCTTTATTCAGGATGTAGGTCATTGATTGGCTACATGCAGTATAGCTGCACAGGGTGGCGCCACAGTGACCTTACTTACCTAAAATGAGTTCACTCTTTGCTATCAGCTTATCATATTTACATGTAAATCACTGTCCAGAGACATGGCTCATATTTTGTGCAGTGATGTACAATCCTGGTACTTTTATTTATTGCTCTTGCTTTCACGCTTGCTGAGGTGAATCCTTCTCAACTGTCTTATTGATTTTCTTATTGATCCAACTATTTCTGTGGGTCTGTAGCCTTGGTAGCCAGATGTTTCCCTTTTTTACAAATCCACATATACAAACCAGAGCTTGGATTAACGCAGCAAGCCATTTGAACACAAATTTGAACACTCTTTTTATTACAGCTTCAAGTGTGATCTGTAATGGTTTGTATGTTTACCACAAACCCAATACTGTCAAAACTGGATATTCAATGGTGATAATACATAACAATGATTTTCACTTGTATTTCATTTTAATCATCATACTGGAGGATTAATTGAGTTGCTGACTGGTTACATGTAGCTTGACACACATTAAACGTTCCAAGCTTGTAACCCGCTTGATGTACAATGCTCTCCAATCACTCCAAGCATCTCTCTGTAACATGCGTGGCCAGTTTGAGCTTTGATATCATTTCACAATCTCTAACTCTTTCATTCACCTACAGAAAATCTCTCAACCTTTTTTCTTTTAAAATGATGTTTCTGCCACTTGTTTCCATTCTTATAATCGAGCAAAATCAACATCCAAAAGTGGGGCTAAGCAAAAAAACGCAAAAAGTTCACTTTTAGGTCCATGCTTCATTTCCAGATAAACATAGGGTTCAATTTCACACTGAAAGGGTTGATAAGGACGCGATGGCAGCAGTTATAAAGTATGCTGATAAATTTAATGAAGCACACAGAGAACAAAGTCTCGATGAAAGCTTTGAGCGATCCAAAGCGACAATCACCTGATAATAATGTTCACGTGGGGCGACTGAAAGCATGTGAATGTGTGACCTGACCTGATCAAGACTGATGAAGAGGATTATCATATAGCTGCAGTTAAAATGTGTGTTGGGATTATCTTGGGTGGGTTTTATTTTACATTAACTCGTATCATAAAATCTAATATATTTTATAGCTTAATGCTGCCTAAAGCAATAAATGAGAATCACTCTGCAATGTACTCAACAACTTGACAATTAAACTAAAGTTCAGTCACGTTTCCTGTTTTCAGCTTTCAGCTGACTTTGTGGTTTCTCTACCGCTGACCTGACCTGATTTTTTGTTTTAAACCAGAAGAGAAAATGAATAACACTAATGTAGCATAAGTTTAGAAGCAGCAATTGTTCTTGTTCCATATGTATCCCATAATGTTGAAATAAAAAGCACATGCCTATTTAGCCGACTAGGCCTGAGACAGTAGTAGTGATACTAGTAGTAGTAGTGAGTGTCAGTTTCCCAAATCTGCTGGTCATTACATTGAAAATATTTCACTACAAGAGACTGGTCCATACTGATCTATAGCAGGCCAATTGTATAACCAGTACTGATAATTTTACAACGATTAATTAAAAAAAGAACATGCGAAACATAATGTCCATGATAATTTTTTAGAGTACGAACATTATTGTGTGCAAAATAAAATTAATATTGAAAATATTCTAATTGAAATGCAATTCGTATCGGCCATTAAAAAAACCTTTAGCATGTCCTACTCCAGCGTGCGCCCT
>JAUCMT010000134.1:817183-845990 GCA_032357475.1 Enteromius thamalakanensis
GACAACTCAATCCAGCTATACTAATCATCAACAGCAGGAGCGCTCGGAGAACCGGATTAGTGAGCTCATAGTTAGCGTGATGATATCATCTTGGATGTCTCATTTGATCTCGGATGTTTTAAGCAACGTACGAAGAACGAGCCCCTGCTGCTCAGTGTGTAAGAGGTAAAAAAACGTACTGAGGCAAAAAGTACTGTTCAGATTTTTTGTCTTAACACAATGTCACTTACATCTTGGATGTCCTGGGGGTAAGAAGATAAACATCACATTTTTAGGTGAACTATCCCTTCAATTAAACCTGATTAAACCAAATATTGAAAACAATTGAATTAATAGCCATTTAAAATATATTTTACTCATTTTTAATCCAATTTACAGGGTCATAAGATCCTTCAGAAATCATTTTGATTGATGAGGTTTTAAATAAACATTTCTTATTATCATCAACGTTGAAACATCTATGCTGCTTAATTCAGTTTGTGAAAACCAAGTGTGTTTTTCAAAAGTGTTTTTCTGGTTTATCTAAAAAAAAAAAAAAAGTAACAGTAATAAATAACAGTTATTTATTTAAAAACAGTAATTTTAGCAATAAAATGTCTTTAATTTCATTGTTAATCCAATGATCCACGCTCTCCAAGAGGAGCTAAATGCATTTTAAAAATTAGCTCGAGATGGAAGTAAAGAATTGCCAGCCAACCTGTAGCACAACCCTGCTAAAGAACCCTGCAACCATCCATAATGAATTCCTCATCATAAAAAGAAACAGCAGAAATAAACCCTCAATGAAAGAACAAGAGTCATTCAGCATTAGACAAAAGGCTACTCTATACCCATTTTGGTTTTCTTAATGAGACTCAAGAGTAATTGCACAGAAAAGGAGAGTCAAATCACCGCAGTAAATGAAAAAAACAAACAGTCTCACCGATGCTGAGCCTCAAGCCGCTGCTCCAGCTTCTGCTGACAGAGGACAGCATGCTTCCTCCTTAGAGCCTGCTCAAAGCCTGGCTGAGCCTGCAGCGCCTGCTCATAGCACAGCACCGAGTGATTATACTCCCCCAACATCTACCAGAGGGACAGGAGCAAGGGAGAGAGACATGCAAGGAAGTGAGTGTCATGGAAAACAAGGAAATCAGATACTAAAGAAAAACTGCCATTTCCTGTCCAGCACTAAGTGCATGTGCACAGAGGTTACACATTAGAGATTACAAGGAAGTTCAAAAATGTTTAAATATGGTTTGTCTTCTTCAAAACGCCGCACTCACAGCATAAATATTGCCCAGGGTGTAATGGCTGGTTAGGAGATCAGTGGTGAGATCCAGAGCAGCGTGGGCAAGAATGGCGGCATCAGCCGAGAAGTGCGCTCTGTGAAGTATGTTTGCCATGTTGATGAGAGCAACATCTTTGTGCTGCCTGCAAAAAGAGAGGAAGTACATGCAAATGTATGTAAAACAACTTATGCAAGTCTTTGCGCAGTTGACAAAATTCAGATTTCACCACTGATAATCTATGCTCACTATACATCTGCCATTTCTATCTATGTACCATTTCACTTTACCTTGGAGAAAAATGGAGGGCACGGACCACACAGTCCACAGCTCTCCTGGGTTCATTCTTCATCCGCCAGTAGAAGGATGCCATGTTATAAAGCACCCATGAAGAGGAATTCTTAGAAAGCGAGATGAAGACAGTCATCGTTAATCTTAAGAAAAAACAATTTCAGCTGACATCTGCTACTATCCACAAGACTTTAAAAACTGCAACTTAGAGGAAAAACTGAACCATAAAGGAAAACGTACAGTAATGATAAATCATGAACCTAAAAAAATCCCTCACATTTACTGTGGTTATAGGAAGGGCTCCAACTTTCAAGCAAAAATGCTCAAAGTTAAGGCCCGGTTTCACAAACGGGGCTTAGCTTAAGCCAGGACTAGGCATTAGTTTAATTAAGATATTTCAGCAAATTTTTCAAAGATGCCTTATAAGAAAAAATATTACAGGTGTGCATCTTAACACAGAACAATGACACTGACTTGTTTTAAGATATGTCAGAGCAAGATATTTTCATCTGAGACAGCTCAAACATGCAACTTAGTCTGGGACTAGCTTAAGCCTTGTCTGAGAAACTGGGGGAAAGTCTAACAGTCAGAAAAATTATAATAACATCCTTCTTTTTAATTGTGGCAATTCTATCTCTTTAATATTATATTTACAGTGTTTCAAATATCTCTAAATAATACAAATATAATCTGTAATGCGTCAAATACTACAAAAAGTTGATACATTACAATATTGTGTAAAGTAATGTGTTGCATTACGTTTTCTCATCTGGACTGGACTTGCTTGTTTAAGTTCTATCTTTGGCAAAAGTAAATGCCCCTTCACACTATGTATTTTCGTACGGTAGAATGTGTGTGTGTGTATTTGTATATAGTTGTTTATGCTACTTCGTGAGGAAAAAATATTCCCACAAAGATAGAAATCCTGAAATTGTTCACATTTTGGGTAGAGATGGGGGTTGATGGTTGAGGGGCATGCAATTCCCACAAGGGAAGAAATTATTAAAATATTAAATTATGTTTATCTAAAAAAAGTAACAATGCAATCAGGTTTTCTGTAAGGGGTAAGTTAAGAGTTAGGGGACATATAATTTTGGACAGTATAAAAATAATATGGAAAGACTTTAAAAATATATATTTTTAACAATCTTTTCCTATCCCTAGGTTCAGAACGACTGTTCTCTAATGAAAAATAGTTTCTCTTACAATTATGTCAAGCACTGGATCTCAACAGTTGAACAGCAGGTACCAGTATTAACCTATAGAGTGCACTATTCTACTATTTTTAGGCTTTACATAAGACACTTTGCTTTGCCAAGTAGTTAATGAGATTGCATTGTAAATCTCGTGTTTGTAAACTTGTGTTTGTTAAAACTATAAAAACTGTAAAAATGTCTCACATCAGAACAAACAAACATTATTTTAGACAGATATATAAGCAAGAGTAAAGTGATCAACACTAATGTTACAAGAAATGAGGTGTTCGTGTTATCTTAACATATCCCCCCCTTGTTTGGATTAATATCAAGAATGTGTCACCACCATACCGCCAATCAGATGAAAAACAGAAGGAGACCGATTTACAGATTAGAGTGAATTTATGGTGCATGTGGTAAATGTGTTTGTATATATAGTTACCACAATGGCATATATATATGTATATATATCTCAGTACAGTCTTTGGGTCTCTTAATGGTGAGAAGAGGGATGTGTTTTCCCAGGGCTCCTCAGACACTGGCAAGCCAAACCCTGCTGTCCTCTTTTGCTCTCAGACACAAAGTTCACAGTTAACTTTATAAACCACACTTAACACCCAGCGTGCTGGTTCAGTCATGAATCAGTCATGAATCCTCACCCGTTTTGTCCTGTCAAAGCCATGACAGCTTGGATTCACACGTGGCATTCATTTGTATTAATTTAAGTTTCAGCCTGGCTCATAATGTTCTGTTACAAAGCCAAACTGTGTCCGGTCCACCTAAACCTGCGTTCAGCTTTGAGACCTTGTTTTGGTTACAGATAAAAATCACAAAAGAAAGTAGGAACAAATAAAAGAGACGGAGAGGGGGGTCAGATCCTACTTGAGATTTCTCTCTCCGCAAGACCCCCAAGGGAAAACAAAAGGAAGTAATAAAGACTGGAGGCTCTGCTTACAAAACTCGCATGACATGTGGACTCTTAATACAATGCTGCTTCGATTTAAAAACCGGTTAAGGGCTTTTCTGCTTGTCAAGTAAATTGTGTTGCTTTTGTATCCATTTCATGCTTGTTTTGTCTAAAGCTCCTCGCGATTATTCTCATTAGCAGATGGCTGTGTTGGTATCTGCCTGGTAGTTTGGTGAGAGTGTTCGTCCAAGAGAAGACGAGTGCCAGACATATGGATTTGATCAACAGGCCCTGTGCTGATGTTTTCTTTGGGCATGTTGACAGGCCGATAGACAAACGTCTCTCTCTCTCTCTCATTATCCCTCACACACACACAACCTTATTCTCTCACAAAGGCATTGGCTGACGGACAGTCTGGAGTGCTCCAATGACACACAACCTCACTCAAGCACTCTAGGACAAGCAGGGGGAAAAGAAAGAGAGAAGCGAAGAACAAGTTGGGAATAAGCAAGAGAACGGGAAGAGAAGAAAAGAGAGAGACAATCACGCCTCAGACTGCCCCTTTTTTCCTCCTCCGCCGCTGCTCTCTCTCACTCCTTCCCTTAGTCTCGCACCAGCACACACACACCCTCGCTCGTCCTCACAGAACTTTTTTTTTCGCCGTCTCACTCTTTTTTTTTAAATGATTTTGAGAGAGAGGGGAGAAGCATTAGGAGGGTGTCTGAAATGCAGGAGCTCCACAGATGCCTGAGACCAGCGGAGAGATAGGAGGCTCACCCTGCTTGGAAAAGATAGAGAACACAAAAAGAAGAGAAGGACTGCAAAAAACTTATACGCCTCAATATTCCCTCACTACAGGACGCTGGGGTTTGTGGCGTTATCATGGTGACACTAAAAATTGCATTGACTTTAAGGTTCACCTTACTGCTTCTGTACTGGTCGTGCTGTACTGGATGGCTCCAGGCTCAGCAGTTGTCCCTGCAGGCTTTGCGTCAGACGGCCCAAACCCGGCAAAACCTCTCTGAGAGCACGGAGAAAAAAGTGGAACGTCTCGGCCAGGTCTTCCGGAGGAACGTGCGCCTTCTTCGGGAAAGGGGAGGCTGTCTGGATCTGGTCTTCCTCGTGGACGAGTCGTCCAGCGTGGGAGCTTCCAACTTTGGGAGCGAGCTGAAATTCGTGCGGAAGCTGCTGTCAGATTTTCCGGTGGCGCCGGAGGCAACACGTGTAGCGCTGGTGACATTTAGTTCCAAGAGCCATGTGGTTACAAGAGTGGACTACGTGTCCGCTCCCAAAGCCCACCAACACAAGTGCTCGCTCTTCAGCAAAGAGATCCCCTCCATCACCTACAGAGGAGGTGGCACCTACACCAGGGGGGCCTTCCAGCGTGCAGCGGTAAGAGCAGCTGTGTAATCACATTGTCTGAGTCTGTGGATGTAAGGAAGATTTTGAGCACATGAAATGTGATAGATAACAATAATGATGAGTTTTAAAATAAAGAGTCTAGCCACTAAATCTAGACTGAGTTGAGTGAGATGAACTTTGATTTATGCTGAATGCATTCAGAGTTTCTCCACTGCTCTTTAATGTTCTTCAACTAATAAACGAATAGATAGCTATTGATTCTAAATCACTGAAGCACATTTAGGAGAAACAGGGCTGCGAAGTCAAAATGATGGATGAAGTACACATTAAAGTCTCCATTGCTGGCAAGGTACCTCCAGATGTCATCTGTAAGTTAACACCACATGGTTTCCTGTGCACTCTGATCTGGGTAAGATAACCAGAGAAACCATTTATATATGCAGAATCATGGCTGTGCTTAAAAAAAAATGGTGTATGGTCAGAGGGCCTTACAGGTTGATTTGCCCCCTTCAACTTCCACTAAAGACTTTGGAAAACAGGGAAATACAGGGATGTTGGTTTTAGGTTGGAACAACTTGAGAACTTCAAAATCCAGACAAAGGGAAAAGACAGCAGCAGTGGTGACTCACATCTAATAAATGAATTTTTCTTTGAACTAACCCAGTCACACTTAACAGCAATGCTATAAATTGCAGCAAAATGATTTATTGCTTCATCTTGCAGCCTACTGCAGCTTCTACTCCCTTTTTCCGTTACAAATGATTATGACGTTTTCAGACATTTTTCTTGTCCTGACTGACATTTGTGGTTTGAAAAATGGATTCGCTAACCCAGATCTGCAAATGTATTAAGTTGTTATGGAAGCACAGCAGGAAAGTCCTTTTGTTCATATGCAATTAATTGGCATTGCAGTCAAACTGTAATAATTCATGGTTTTTGGCTCCTTACGTTGAGTCTAAATGGCGTGGAGGTCTGGAAGTTTTTACCAGACACATTTTCAATCTTTCAGAGCTCCCGAGGTCGAAGGCCTTATCCACTGTTCTACTGCCCAAGCGAAGAGCAGAGAGAGGCCAAACCTCTCTGATCAGATGTGCCTTTTAGCAAGAACATCCTCAACTGCCAAGCCTCTAATTCATTTACTCCACTGCATTTGGAGAATGAAATGTTGGGTTGGCTCTAAATGCATTTTATTTTGCTATGGCTGATAATGGATAAAAGCTTCATTGTGTGGTCTCACAAACCCGACATGCTAATAAACAGCAGGGCGGTGAACCATTTAAAATCTGCCATTTAACTACTATGATATTCTAAACTACAAAGACAAGTCTGTCTGGACACTCTGAATAGATGGACAGATAAATAGACAGATAGATACATAGACAGACATCTACAGATCTAAGTTCTTATATAATATCTCTTCGGTTTGCCCAGCGCTCCTGCTGATTCTTGCTGTAACCACAGTGTTTGTCTGCACTTAGTGGGCATCCTGGGTTGCCAGATCCCCAACCCCTTTTCCACTTGCCAAACCAGAGCAGAACTAGCTCTCCGTAAACTTCTTTCTCTCTCTCTCTGCTGTCCTTCTGAAGGTTAGTGAATGCTTTTAGTGCTTTCCAAATTCTTTGCCTGCTTTTCTGATCAGCCTCCATAGGGAGTCATTACATCGAAGTCCTTGACCAAATGGATTTGAAATTTCCTATTTCCGATGAATGCTCATCTCGAGTGGGATTCTTCCTTTCCCTCAGCAGGGATTCTATTTAGAAGGGGAAGTCAATGGGAATTCTGTATCAGCACATTTGAAAACACACCCACACATGCATATATATATATATATATATATATATATCAAGAGTCCTCAAAAATGACTGTTCATTTATCTCATTTAAGTAGCTTGAAAGTCAAAAGGGCATTTATATTTTTGATATTTATTGTTAGCATACATCCCTCACGTTTCATCCCTTTTTGACCCTTCCTCCTACAATCCCCCATCAGAAATTCCAGAGAATGTTTCTTTAAAGTGCCATTGACCCCTCTGACCTGGTTTTTGAGGCAAAAGGCAGCAGGAGCGCTACTGTCATCGAGTCTAGACAGATCAACGTGTCCAAATATCTCATATTGTGTCTGCGAAAACATCTGTCAGCAAGTCTCAGAATGTGCTTTGCAAAAATTAAAGCAAAGGCACATGAAAGCAAACGAACAGAACAAAAGATCCGGGACAGCTGTCAAAACACACAAACTTGCTGTTTGGTGTTGGTACAAATGACTGGAAATTCGCTATGAATGCTTTACAGGTACAATGTTTTATCTATATTAATGCAAAGTGAGTGTCTACTTGTAGAAGATCACTATTTTTAACAAATAGCTGTAAAAAGGGCTGAGTGAATAAGAAACCTACAGTTGTAACAATGAAATAAAAATGGCTGTACAGAACGCTTCTTTTTGGCATGCATGCACTAATGAAACTCTGGCACTTCCCGAGGCTGTATTCGTGTTATCAATTAAGACTGATTAGGGAGATCCTTATGAGAGACAGCCTGTACTCTACGAACCCTGATAAAACAGCCAGGAATGCCTTTAAACTAGCCTGAAAGCCACAGATATGTCTGCAGACAGCCAGATAAGATCCTTTAGTTTTTTAACTGTCTGAAGAGGCAACATGTTTTACAATGAATCAGTCTTAGTCCTATTTAGGGGCTTAATTGCATCTCTGAGTTGTGTTGGAAGAACAGATTGCTTGGTTGCTTGTTACTGTGAACTTTACCTTTAGTCACAAATAGTATGCATTTACCTTCACCATAAATTGGTTTATAGCACCTATAAATCAGACACATGAGAGACTGAAATACTTAAGCAGCAGAAATATGCCTAAAAAAGGGATGGATCAACAATGAGAGAAGCATGAGACAAGAATAAAAGAGTCTTATTGCCTGGGACACACATGTGACCGTAAAATTAATGCAACATGATGGCATGAGAACACCTTCATCTGGTCTTCATACATCAGCTGTCCAGCATTTATTCTGCAGGGAAGCAGGAGCTGGGTAAAATCATCATCATCTCATGTGTTATCGTTTCTTTATCCTCACTAGATGAAAGTATGCTCTGTTATCAAACATTGATTGTAAACCAGGGGAGGCTCAGAAGATAATTCATGATGAATTAAAATAAACTAAGCAAGCATTAAAACAAGTAATAATGCAGATATGTCTTATGCATACTAAGAATTCCTGGTAGTCTAGTTTTAGATGTGATTTCTAGATCTGGAAAATCATGTAAATTAACACAATCCTATAATGGCATGGCCATTACAGTACATTTTGTTTTTGCCAAATTTCAAAATATTTTATCAGACAGAATCTGTGTGTAGAAAAATACTTTTTAAACATTCTTATCTCAACTACTTCTATACAAATCACAAAAGCATTCTAATCATGATTGATCATTTGACAGTTTTATACAATATAGAACAGTGTCACGGCAAATAAACAGTAAAATGAAATTTAAAATCAATTAAGCAAACTTCTTTTAATTCAAGAGAAATTAAAAATTCAAGAAAATATGTTATGGGTCAGTCCAGTTTATAACTGTGTAAAGTTCATCAATTGTGAAACAAATTAGGTTCATAGAGAACACATTGAAACATGCAGCTCTACTTTTTTCAACTTTAATGTTGATTAAAGGTTCTCTATGCAATGTTGCAGGATTTAAGCTCGATTTCATTTTTATCTCCAACCGTATGCATCACCCCTTGATCGTCTTGCTGTCTGCCCTCTGAATACATTGGGGAAAAACCCGGTCTCAAAAGACAACACAGAGGCTGCAATACCAAAACAAATGATTGATTGGCTGAACGTGCATTAAACCCCACCTCTTCTTGCCAATTGGTTGGGTGAAATTATTTTTTCTTGTCCTGCAACATCACATAGAGCACCTTTAAGTACGGTTCAACAATGGTGTTTATTCTGATCAAATTATGAAACAAATCCAGCTATAAGACATCCATTCAGAAGACATAGTGTCATCATTCAGCTCAATTTTATTTTCATCTGAAACTGTCGGTACAGTTAAATTTATATTACTTTTTACATGTGAAAAAAGGGGAAAAAGTGTAAAAAATGGGGAGCAGTTGAACTCAAAAAGCACCACTGAATGAGAGAGCCTTTAGTGGGCCTGTCTAATAATCTTCCTACTCATTTGGTAACAAACCTCTACGTAGCTACTGGAGAATAGTTATAGTCACACAAATTGTATTATTACAAAATAATTTGTCTCGCCTGCAGTTTTCACCTCATGCCAAACCGTTAGTCTGCTCTCACATTATTCCTGCTATTAACCACAACTTTCAGCTCCAGGAGAACCCTATTCCACACCCTGAGATCTACACACGCAAATGCACTTTGGAACATTTATAAACTGCAAAGCGCTTCAACGCAGTGATTAGTGGTAACTGGATGCTGGAGTAAGTCAAATATAGAGCAGTGGTGGTGTTCTTAGTCTGACTGCAGTGCACCATCCAGCAAAGTCTACAGGCAAAAACGCATGATATTCTTGAGAGTGAAATGAAAGAAAATTAATGACAAAAAATAGACGAAGTCTCTGTTTATTTTAGCACTATTAACGGCCCCATACAGTGAGATCTTTTCTGTCACAATTCAAGAGGTCACATTTCTGCTCTGAAGCATGAAAAGATAAAAGCATGCGTTTTTCCACCAGCTGCGTAAATGCACCACCAAGAGAGCGTAACTAACATATGCAGAGGCCCACTTCATCATCCTGAATCACCTGCAACTCCCAGATGTTATTTTTGTTTTAAGAGACCACTGTGGCTGTGGGATTCATAAATGGCAACAGGTGATGTCGGACAATGTTTCAAATTAAGAGTGAAGTTCCACAAGTCATGCTTTTATAACATATAAAATAGGTTCACAGGGCAGAGCAACTAAATGTGAGAAAATGAGGAATGCTTTCGTATTTGATAGAATTTTCATTGATTTTCACATTGATTTTTCTTGGTCTAAGAGTAGTAAACCCAAACTCATCTTTCACAGATCATCATATGAGAGAGACTATAAGTGACTGTTAACTTAACAAGTTATTGCATTTTGCCAAATAGGGCATATTATTTATAAATGTCTTAATAAATAACAAACATAGGGAAAGCTAACCACATGCCAATATTGAAGCAATAAAAATGCTACATTTCTGCTTTGAATATGATTCTCACACTTTACAAAACGCCATTCATACCTGAAAAAAATATAATAATATTACTTCTAAATAATAAAAGGACAAAAATGTATTTATAAATGCTTGCAAAATGGGCTGTTTAATTAGAAACCTGTATCGTAACGGCAAAGACTTTCCGTCTGGACAACTACAAAAACAAAGGCACTGATAAAAGACTGTAAAGTTGCTCAAGCACTATTATTCTTAAAATCTACTAAGACTGTACTCTAAAACACTCTAAATTTAAGGAGGCAATATTTTTCTAAAAGAACACAAAGTGTCAGAAGCACTATTTATCTAAAAGGACTGTAAAATTCCAGAGGCAGACCATCTTAATAAGGGCTCTATGCAAAGGCGCCTGGTCTATGCCTGTGACCACACTATGATATGAAGGCTAGTAATTGGCAGCTCTGTACATGCTTTCCAGGAGTCTCACTTAAAATACCTCACAGCTAAGGCCACAGTTATGTCTTTTAGAGTTCAAAGCAAAAAACCAAGGGAAAAAAACAGTCAGGTTTCACCCACAACACTCTTAAGTAGCACTTGCATGCACTTGCTGTCCATTGTGTGTCTGCAGTGGTAAATGTTTTCATATGTGCTTGTGTACATGTGTGTTGAGGGGGAAGGGTAGGACATACCACAGAGGAGAAGCCACGGAAGTGCTGAAATGGATAACAGTTCATCCTGTCAACAGCAACACACAGTCTGTTCTCACTGAAAATAGATTCCTCTTTCCCCATCTGAGCTATTACTGCCTCGCATTAGTGACCTGTGTGATTCCTAGACGCAGGTCTGGAAAATATCTTACCTAGGTGCTGTTGTGGATTTTTAGATATTTCCATTGACTGCTCTCAC
Source organism: Enteromius thamalakanensis (assembly GCA_032357475.1). Taxonomy (NCBI): domain Eukaryota; kingdom Metazoa; phylum Chordata; class Actinopteri; order Cypriniformes; family Cyprinidae; genus Enteromius; species Enteromius thamalakanensis. The sequence continues at coordinate 828,283 of JAUCMT010000134.1, forward strand.
AATGCTTTCCAAGACGAGTGTTACGATAGGGTGCTGTATTTGGATTTGTTTAGCTATAAATACAATTTGGCTAGAATGATTTTTATTATTTGATCGATTCACAGATCATCCACAAGTGCATCATGATCATAAAGAGAAAGCCATGTTTGTGAAGAAAACATGTTTCACAATTACACAGTGGAGTTACACAATATCAAAATATGCACTGGTGTTATTTATAGGCAACCATGTAGTTATAAATTATAATTCAAGCATTTTTTAAACTAGTCTACTCCATTTGGCAAAGCGTCTGCAGTATTGTTTTGATGGCGAGATGAGTTTCAGTGCTAGGAGTATTTGATCAAAAGCCATCAAGGACATGCAGTCGGAATTTTTTTAAGTCATAAAGTGTTTTCTAAATAGGTTGTTTTTTTATTATGGTAAATCCAGTGTTCAGGATCTACTCAAAACTGCATCAGCTCCTCATTTATAACTCACTCCTCATAAAAATGCTGACTGTCCTCTCAGTCAAGATCAGTGAAATCACTATCAACCAGGTGTTTTTTAATCAGGTCCAGCTGGGGTGGATTGAGGAACACGGACACTCCAATACCCTAAGGTTATTTTTTTAAACTTAACTGAATGTCAGGGAAGCCCAGAGAGAGGATCACTGTAAAAGAGAGGCGAGATTAGAGTTTAGCTGTCAGAGATTTCTCCTGCTCAGTCTCAGGGCAGAGAACGTCTGCAGCTCAAAACCACAGCTTAATGGAGGCAGGAACGATGGACAGTAGGTGGGTAAACAAAGCATGGTTTACATCTGTGTTATGACGTTTTTTTTTTCACAGCAACTTATGTCCATTCCCTGTGCATCAGACCTTGCTGTTGCTTGAACTGTGCTCTAATCACTATAACAATACTTGCATATTTGAGTCTAAAAAATAAGATATAAAAAAAATTTCCTTATGAAATTGTGCATGTTTACATGTTTCACATGTAAAATAATGAATAAATATGACCTAGCGCAGTGTCAGTCACGTTTTTACACTGCCTACGAGACTTAAAAAATTTGGATCAGGTTTAATTTTCTGTGTTTTCACATCCATAGCAAGCATTTTAAAGGGATGATGAATATGAAAACACACATGGATATTTTGGAGTTTGTGTGCAAGGACCTTAACTGTTAAGTAAATGAACTTAAAATTTATTTTTAAGTATAATCAGTGGAAACAGTTCATATAAGAGCAACATAATCCTTAAAGCATTTAATATATGCACACAAAAAAATGTAATACTGAGAACAAAGATCATATGAGAATGACTGATGCGCTCCGCAGTAAAGCCAAAGCGTGTTTATTGGTTACTTTATTCAGTTATCTGTTAATTCACCCCTTGTGTCTTCCCTTTCACTCAGTGGTTTAAGCAATTTACTTAAATAAATGAGGTTACATTAATTATTTCTTTAAACCACATAGTCCAAAAAACTAATATCCTGTTTCGTCAGTCACCAATTCATGTTTAAAAACCATTTTATCCTAATTGTTTGTCCTTCACAGTGTTTTGGTCTCCTTCACAGACATCCATTTGGTGGCTTGTGGCTTTTCTGTCTTTTACCTCTTGTCATTTAGAAAGCCAAGAGTCTGGTTACATTGATGAAGCTTGTTTGGTTTCACAAGTATTTACTCCTATCATTCAAATTAGCTTTTAATTACAGGAAATGTCACAATACATTTGATAAAAAGAACTGCTAAATTTTCTGTCTCACTCAGTCCTGGCATGAAGATCTAAAATGATAGGATTCTAATTTAACGGACCAAATCCAGACTATTTTTGCTCTTGCATAACTTTGTTCTTGTACTGGGTTTTAGTACATGGCTGGCAGCACCAGAAGACCAGAGAGACCTAATTTGCCCTTGCATTAGATGAAATATTGTCAAGGCCTTCTCTCTTTTAAAAATGATTTCCTCTGCTGTCTCACTGTCCTCGGTTTGACAAATGTTGTTTTGACAGAAACCAACTAACCATACTCCACAAACCTTCTGTCCCGGTGTGTTATCCAGAGCAATTACACTTCCTTTATTCAAACTCCATCCATCCACGCACACTTGCACATCCTCTTCAATTCACTTCACAGACATAGAGAACTATAATAAGGATCTAGGGACTTCCAGCAGTCGGAAGATGTATAGGCCTACCCCATCCATTAGCCCAACACTCTCTGCTCCTGTCCTTTTAAACAAGGTGTAGCTGGCCGAGTGTGTCTGACATGTTGAGGAAATGAAATCGAATGCAATCACTCAAGGAGAACTAAAGGAGAACATGTGCACAGTGGGAGGCATATAAACTTAAGGCATGCAACAGGAGTCTCCCATGTGCAAAATCAAACTGTGGTTTATATCTAGGGTTTCAGCAGCTCAGCTTTGCAGAGCAAAATGTTTACCCTCAAATGTTTTTGACAGGATTTATTGCAGACTTGTGGAAAAAGGCCTAGTAATTGCCTAGCGAGCTGTTTTCTCCTGCCCAGGACTATTGCTTGAAAGGGTTTGGTCCATCTAGTGGGCTTGTTTTTGCAGTGTATTCACGTTGCTGGTATTCTTTGCCACTGGAACCATAACATGTCAAAACAGCTCAGACCTCCAACCAAGCAAATGAATGCACTCTGGTCACATGTTTACTTCATTCTGGAATGCTTCAGACAGAGATACGTCCATGACTCTATTAGAAGCTAAACTCCATGGATGAGAAATACTTATTTTAGTTTTCTTTTATGGTGCATACGGAGCTCAAAAATCTGGAACGCAAATGAGAAATATTACTGATTTTAGTTAAGAACACTATGGTTTTGTAAAGAGGTTAATGACTTTAGATCAGCTTTATAACATAGTGAGGTGTCTGAGAGGTTTTGAAATAGAACACCTTGGCGTGATGATCATGGTTCGCTGAGCATGCCCATTAACCCAATACAGGAACTGAACAGAGGATTATGTCTAGCAGCTGTAAAGGACTTGCTGATTAAAGAATGTGAGATTCTGTGCAGACATGTCGACTTCAACACTGTTTGTGCCAGACAGTTGTAGATTATTTGCCTAAAATAAAAAGTCAAAACTTAAATGTAACCAGTAACATTGCAAAAAAATATTAGACAAATTTTGCTGACCAAAGCTGAAATTTAGCAAAATAGTTTAAATGAACTCTGATCTCTACCATCATCAATTACACTCTTTCCATCATTCGCTGTTCCTTAGAACATATGTTAAAATTGCAATATGCAAATATTGTGAGCCAGAGAGTGCTTTAGAGCAAAATCTTATATATTACAGGTACTCTCTAGTTGTTCCTTTTGCAGTATGGGATTGAATAAGTGCACCAGATAAATAGTCGTCTTTACTATTGATAAAATGCATTCTTGCTCAATAAAAGTATACTTTTCTTTTAAAACATCTTACTGACTTAAAACTGTTGAACAGTTCTGTCAAAAGCAGAGACAAACTTTCATCAAAAGTCTCTGGACATTCTCTTCTCTCAATGACAGCAGAGACTCACAGCTACTAAAAACATATACTGTACACATGTAAGTGTTTAAATCACGTTAAGCCAGACTGCAAACATTGTGGCATGTTCAAAGATGTCTGTATGACAAAGCAGGATTAACTGCTGCTGTACTGTATTAATCATACTTTCATAAAAACACACAGCTGATATCAACTGGATAGCATAAGGTCTGGTCCACAGTGCAGATTATTCTGCTTGTGAACTGCTCTCTAATTGACATAATATTATGAAGTAGCCACTGTCTGTTTAATTTTTATAAGCTACATTAAAAAACAAAGGTTCTACATTGGGATCAGTAGTTCTTTATAGATTCTTTATTGCGGAGAAGTGTTTTTAAGATTATTAAAATGCTTTTCACACTAAGAAAATTGTTCTTTTAAAACCTTTTCTCAGACAGGATCTTTAGGGAACCCAAAATATACCTATTAGAGTTTTATTTAGGGTGGAAAATAGTTTATACTACATGAAAAAAAACAGTAATCTCTACGAATAATAGTGGAAAACACCACAAATAGCTGAAAATGTGTACATTTTGTGATTCTGCTGGTTTAAAGTGCTTGTTATATCAGCCTGGTACCTTGTAAACACAACTTTGTTTCCAAGCGGCCTGATAAAAAAAACCCTGTGTTCCTACTCCCAGAAGTTGGGTAAAGTCAGCCATCACATCAAAGCTTTTTAGAGTGAGAAAATATTTTTCAGCAGCTTACATCAGACCGTCTGTGAACAGAGGCTGAGCCTGAGACTACTTTACAGGTGACCCTTGAGGGTCTTAGGCTGCCAAACGGCCTAAACTCAGGTAAATATTACATATGTAAACTAATTAAAAAGGAACGATGACGATTTTGTCACTAGGAGTGAAACAGACAGCTATTTATACACCCATAATGTTGTGATTGCCTGAATTACTTGTAAACTTTGTTTTGTTTAAAACTACCTTTTAACCGAGCTAATTAAATTTGCCACTAATGTGAGAAATTAGCCACTACTGCTTTGATGGGGGACAAGATGTGTATAAAAATCAAGTGGGTTTATAATGTGAAGGAGTGACTCCAGTAGTGTGTAATTCTGTGGGTGCAAACACAGTATATGTGGTTGCTAATAACCGTGTCAAATTTCACATCTCAGTACATCAATAGCTGTTTTCTTTCTCCTGTTCTTGTGATCTCCGACAGTTGTCTACTTTGCTCTAATAATGTGCAGACATGTTTGTGTACCACGACCACCTCTGAGTCATATCTAAAACCCCTTAAGCCTTCCGTGTCTTTGAGCTGCTGCCCCATAAATGCCCACAATCACACCCTTTTTTAGCCTGTGGGCCAACTCCCATAGGGCCCCACCACAGTGACATCACTGTGGTGACAACCAGCAGCATCTGTATATTTGTGTCTGGGTCTGTGTGTGTAAGAGAGAGAGGAAGGCATGGTGAAAAGCACCAATGCATGGGAGATTCCAGATTTGAGGTGTGTCCTTGTGTCCCTATATGTGTGTAAGTGGAGTCAGGCTCCTGGCTTTGTAATTATTGTTCCTGTCTGAGATGCTTGAACTGCAGCCAATTAGGCAATAAAGAGAAAAGCTGCTCTGTTTTCTATACCAGTCCTTGAATTGGCCTTGTCCATTGACTTCCATAACCCCCTCCTCTCTCTGTGTCTGAAGCAATACGACAGTAAATTATTCTCCACTTAGAGCGCCCTTAGAGAAAATGAAGAGATTTTCTCTGTTCCTCAACCAAGCCTCCTAATTGCACATGTTTAGACATAAAAAGTCTTGTAAACAAATGTTCATGCACGTGAGTGTAAAATGTAGATATGTTTGCCAACGAGTCATTTTCTGCTATTTTGGTGTTTTTTAATGGCAACTGTGTGTCCCAGGGAGAAAAATTATTACAAAAGGGGATTTTTTGAGTAATGAGCAATGCCAAAAATCAGAGGAATGATAGATGACTGACACTGATGTACCAGCACCAAACACTGATTGTAAGCCTAAACTTCACACAAACTGTATACTGTTTATTCAAATCTGACTGGTTAATCACAATGTTGTCCCAGGGTCAACAAAGATCTTGGGACAGGTTGCACTTGGCAAAATCAGGTTAGGGGCGTTAGGGGCATGGGGCATCACAAAAAATATCATCACACCTTGTGCTTTATGTTCTTCTGAAGCCCTACAATAGCTATAGGTTGAAAATCTTTTAAGTTCTCCTTGGGCGTGAATGAATCTTTATTTTTTTTTAACATGAAATGGACAAAAAAAAAATTTGGTCTGCTCTTTACACAAATAAATGATTTGAGTATTTGTAACTTACTCATAAAGTGATTAAAGTGTTGCCTAAATAAACGAGGTGTCATTCATAGTGAATTACTAAGTCAAAGTGAAAATCATAAATCATTTATATTATATGGCAGGTAGTTTGATTTATATGGGTGTTTTTCTATAGCCTAGTAAAGACATAGAATTACCATCCCCTGTTTACTTTGTACTTTGGGTTAACGTTATACCAAAATGAACTTATAACTTTATGACATATCGCGGTTCAATTTTTAATGTAGTTTTTTTTACTCACAGCAAATTCTGAGGCAGTCGCGCGACAACGCAACAAAGGCCATCTTCCTCATAACTGACGGTTACTCAAACGGCGGAGACCCGCGGCCGGTGGCGGCGGCGCTGAGGGAGAGAGGCGTGGAGATTTTCACGCTGGGCATCTGGCAGGGAAACATCCGCGAGCTACACGACATGGCCTCGCACCCCAAGGAACAGCACTGCTACTTAGTGCACAACTTCGCTGAGTTTGAGGCGCTGGCTCGACGCGCCCTTCACGAGGGTGAGAATACAGAATATGAGAGCTTTTTGATTCATTTTGTTCATATTTACTTCATGGTTCATAATTAATCCTTCGTTCAGGCAGATAGCACGTGACCAGTACGCCACCAGGATGCATCCTAACTCTAGCCTAACGTTTGTTGGTTTGGAAATGTCCCACTTTTTTTTCTTTTGTTGTAATGTATTTTTTTTTTCTTTCTCAAATGAATGTTAATATGTTAACAGTTTCTCTCTGGGATGTACACTAAACGGCATCAAATTTTCTGAAGTCTATAAAAATGAATAGCAAAAGAGTATTCCCAGTTTTCTGTTGACATAACGTACAACTAGCACCGCTTGGTTTCACACTGTAATACTTTGGCACATCTATTAAAAGTAGTGCTAAAAATCCCTGCCAGAAATGGTTCTGTTTAACATTAAGTAAACAAGTTAAAGTTGGACTTTTAAAAAGGCGTTAATCAAAAAAGGTATAGTATGTCTATCAAATATGATGCATAATTTTTCTGTCCTTCATATAAACCCAAGCTTTACTAAAATATATCATGGTAACCATAGTTTCCTCTAAATACCATAGTTAAAAGCATATCATACTTTATTTTGATGTCAGTGGTGACTAATACCAAGCTGTTTTACAGTAATAATTGCATTTGCTGTGATATTTGAACAGAAACTGGTTACCATGGTGAATGTTTGTAAAAGGAAATCAAAGGCCAATCCAGCTAATTTTTCCTGAGCCTGACAAATATGAGCCCCTGTTAATCCCAGCGTAAAAGAAAACTGGTACAAAAATAATTCAGTGTTATTATTTCCTTTGGCTGTCTGGCTAAATAGCAGATTCTTCTTATCAGAGCTCTGAACTCAATCAGCCACGTGAACTCAAAAGACCCCTTTCTTCACCATGACATCACCCACCTACGCTAGAGATATAAAACAAAGAAACCCTCTGGGTAGCAACAGATCAATCATTGGCTTTGAGCAAGGGGAGGCCTGACCAAAGCTGTGGCATCGTTTGTTCTCACCTCCCGCTGTGATATCATGTCTGTCATATCCTTTGTCCAAGATAGTGTAGACTCCTTCAGCTTGCCTGTCTGTGTATGCCAACATCTGGAGCAATGCATTTGTTTGTATTTAGGGAGACAAAGTGGTCCTGCCAAAGCCAAGGTTTTTATAGTTAGTTATGCAGAAGATGCCAATACCGAAACACACATGCTTACTTTTCCAGAACCACTTGGAGTTCAGTTAGACATGATGAAATAGATGAATTATGAGGCCAAAATTATTTTCGTTTGCATCGGAGAAAAGTGCAAACCTGATATTCATTGCCATTTTCTCTTCCAGATCTTCCAACTGGAAGTTATATTCAGGAGGATCTGGCCCAGTGTTCGTCATTGTGCGAAGTGGGAAAGGACTGTTGTGACATAATGGCCAGCTGTAAATGCGGCACACACACAGGACAGTACGATTGTGTGTGTGAGAAAGGATACTACGGAAAGGGACTTCAACATGAATGCACAGGTAAGGGTCGTGGTCTGTATGCAAATTTTGGATTTCCAATTGCAGTTCAAAGGTTTTATAGAAATGGAGTTCCTAGGGACAAGTCCAGTTTATTACTCGATAAATTTGCAATGTGAACAGAAAGCCAATTCCTCTCCTTAAACGAAGTAAAAGAAACACTTCCACCAAATATCCATAGTGACAGAAAAAACAGCTCACAAATAGATGGGACATTGAAGCGTGATGCCAAAGTGGTGCTTTAGCTCTCATTTTGCTTTCATAACAAACCTATAAACATGATTTAAAACATTCACAATCATCTCTTTGTGCACTGCAAAATACCACATAATATGCTGTGTCAACACTTTTTTGCAGCTTACTTAACTTCATTTGAATCTGGCAACCTTACTTTTTGTTTGCCTAATAAAACTGCTTGAAGAAAAAGCAATGCTTCATTTGAATTAAGATCTATTTGTGTTTACGTTCTTGAGTTGCCGTTCTATTAAAGCTATTTTTCATGCAGTGGTAAAAATGAGCTCATATTGAGACCGTTCTAAAATAATCAGACTGACTAATTAAACTGAAGAATGAGGTGGTAGGAAAGTGTTAGATGTACAAACACGGGGTGAACTGCAGAGTTCGTGTGATGGAGAGCTAACCTCCGACAGATGTTATTATTGCACACTTGCTTTCACACTTTGTAGTAGTAAAGTTATTTGTTTTTCTCTGCAGAGACACTTAATACCCATTAGAAGTCAAGTGTAAATGCCTTGAAGCCTATTATAAATCTTATTTTAAAGTCTATATATTAAACAAACATAACTCAGAAAATACATTTGGTGTTTTGAGAAATAGATTTGAAATGTCTTTGAATAAGTGTTCCAGATTAGATTTTTTCAAAGCTATAATTTATATGCCTTATCAACCTTATCAAAAACTAGTCAATGTTGCAATGTTCATAATACAAGAAAAAAATAGTCTGCGCTGAGGAACTGGGGCCATATTCAAGAATATTAAGAATAAAATTTTGGCAGCAGCTGTTTGCAGTGAAAATAGCATATTCTCTTAGCGATGGATGCTATGTACGCTAGGTGCAAATACCAATGGATTCTATTTACACTGAGTAAAATAGCAGCAATTTAAGCTGCAAATTGCTATAAATTATATTTACATTATTATTAAATTAATGCCACTGTATAGGGACAATAAAACTCCTCATACACACTAACGCTACCCGATACCCAATGTAACATTTTTGTATTATTTCCTTTCTGATTTTATATTAGATTTATTATATAAGAGAAAAAAAGTAAAATCTTCGGTCAAGCGCATCAAAAACAGCTCAAAAGTATTTTTTATAGTGTTGGGCGGATGTTAAGTGTAAATAGCCTCTGCCATCAAGTCGGGATTGTACTGCTGTTTTCTGTTTACTTTCTTGATTAAGCAAACGAATGTTCTTAAGCCAAAACGTAAGATTAATTTAAATTCTTGTAGGGAAACTTCTTAAAAATCCTTAAAAAAATCCCCAGAGGTATGTTATATGAATTTATTGTTTTAAATAGAGCACAAGAACAATCGTTTTAAATGTATGCATATTATTTTCAGCAATATTCAACACAGTTAAGAGAGGGTAAAAGTAGCAAGTAAATTTAAGTGCAAATAAATGCAACATTGAAAATGGCTATTTAAAATACACAGCACACTTTAAGGTGCGACACTGAGAAATGGAAATATGCTTATCATGATTATTACTGTAATCATCACGCAGCACAAAACACTGCCTGCCAAGTGTTTTTCTTTGGCAAGAACCACCATATAGTCAGATTAAACCAAAGTCTGTTATTTTCTTTATATGGAAAGTAAAAGAAAATATTTTTGCTTTGAATTGTTTTGCAGAAGCTTTTATGAACTTCTTAGAATCTACTTCGAGAAATTTCTGTCTTTTCCTATAAAAAGAGTTTTGTAACCTCTAAAGTTGTAGGCAGTTGGCATATTTGACATGATGTACTGTATAATAGTCTGAGAGACTGCAGATTTTGTGCTCTGTTTTATTGTGTTTCACTTGTCCTGTTTATTTTTGATGTAACAACGAAGGCCATGAACTCCATTGTAAATCACATTCAGATGTTGTCAGGGTGATAGCATTCCTCACAATTAATTTGTGTCTGACTGTTAGTTAGCAGCAGAATGTTGTAATTAATGACAGAATATAAACTCATAGTAGGCCAGAGGTGGTTGGCTCACTCTGTGGAAGCCACCGGAAAAACAAAATGAAGGCCAAGGGTTTCTTGTGTCTGATCTGGGGATTTTAATAATGAATGCAATAAATCATATTATAAAAAGCAAAAGGACAAAAGGCTGACCCTGTTAAGGCTATGCTCTTTAGTCACAGATAATGTTTTGCTTCTGTGTGCAGAAAAAGTTATAGCCTGGATCAAGTTTGTTCCCACAGGTCAAGTTTGAATCTTTTGTTGATTTGTAGGGATAGGAAAAGAAAGTTGCCCTAAGTATCATTGGAATTTACTGGAAAGCCTGCAAACGTGCATTGTCCTGATGTCTAAACTCTGAGGCCGTTTCATCAGAGCTGACCTCCTGCTCTTATTGCTTGAAAGTAAAACCTAGGTGACGTGGATGAATGAGTACAGAGAAGATGAACAACACCATTTGTGAAGATTTGTGTTGGGTTTTGTTTGACTTTAGCATTCCAGTGGCGCTATAATGACCTGACAGTTTATCCAGTGTCACATTCTGGGTTAACCTAGCCAATGTAATACATCACCATAGATGCAGACACTATAATACATCTCAGCTGGAGTGTGACAGGAACCGGTTGTCAGATGTCAGAGGTCAAGGATAGTTGAGAAAGAGACACTGTTTTATTTCCTCAGATCGGGGCTCGTAAATACCTTTAGCAGAACACCCCAGATTCCACATGTGTGCCCCTAAACAAACATAAATATATCCATGAAAAAAAATCAAAATAGAAGGAATCCGGGATATGTTGGCTAGGTGCTGAGTGAGGAAATGTTGCAATCCTGTTTTTTTTTTTGTTTGACCTCCTTCTGCTCCCTCTGTGTCTGTTTCTTTTCCCCTCCTTTTCCCCCACACGCAATCCTGTGACCAATAACACCCCCCATACGGTCTCTAGAGCCAATAAAAATGTACTCTCACTACTGTACATCTAGTTCCTGTTAAGCATAATGTGTTGTTTTGTATGCATATGCAATATGTCTGCATATAATTGTGTGTGCTTCTGTGCGTGTGAGTGTGTTTTACATGCAATAACATGCATTTGGTTTTAAACCAAGAGACACGTCAGTAAGTATGATATATTAGATGGGAAGATTGGAGGGCCGCAATGAGAGTGAAGACATTTTTCAGACATGGTGACAGGCAGACTTCCAGTAAACAACTCTACAGTCTAATACCTCTCCAAGTCTGAAACCCAATATATCTCCAGCTCTTGATTCTAGTATTTCCTAAGCTCTAATGCTGTAGACATCTTTGTGTTTAGAACTGACCTGCATTGCTTTATGTAGCTTCATAGGACTGCAATCAAATTATGGCTTTTATTTCACTTTTTCAGATGTTTTTAAAAAAGACGTCTTTTGTTTTTATCAATGCATCTCTCTCTTTCTCTACATATATATATTTTAGGGGTGGACATATATTAATTTTTTAATCTAAATTAAAATGGCTCATTTGAATTCTGCCAAAGGCTTTCAGAATATGTGTGCTACCTAAATAATGACTAAAAGTAAAGACCTATTCAGACGGGACTAGTTTTACCGGGGGTGATTAGAGAATGTTTTGTTTCACAGAAGTACTTGGTGATTTTAATTCCATCCGAATCTGCCATGTCTGTGTTTTTCTCTCACAACCTCTGTGATAATACTAGAGTCTGAATGCGATGTTTGGAATTTTTTTTTTCACAACGTGTTTCCTTGTGTGTTTTGGCCAATGCAATATGCCGTAGATGCTCTTACCACACGCACGTTTAATATATTTTGATATATAAACAAAATAAATAAATACAAATAAAGAGCCAGATCATGTAAACTGATAAGACTGACTATTGTAATATCAATATCAGGTAAGATTACACACATTCATTATCAAAATTAAACATGGGTTTACTACAAATAAATATCATAATAGTTAAGCTAGAGTAACCACACATTAACATGGTTTTGCTGCACTAGCCATTTAGATTCACCATGGTATTTGTGATTATACTTATTGCAAATCTGAATGACTATAGCAATGCACGCATAAAGAGCGCGTGATCTCAGTAATGCACAGATGTACAAAACAGATCCTCTCACCTCTGTAATAAACACGGAGATGTTAGTCCCATCCGAAATGGTACATAAAACCCAACTTTGTGAATAGATTAACGGTATTATTTTTTTATTGCGCGATAAGAGTCACTCGTTGACACGGCACGTTAATATATATATATTTGATTGGATTGGAAGTTTTTATGTGGCCGTTGATCTGTAATGCTTATGTGGGAGATGCAGGTTGAAGTCTAGTATGTTTTGTGTACTTAAACTGTTTCCTTTTTCTTCTACAGCTTCTTCTACTTTTTTCTCTTTTTTTGTGTTTCCTCCTTTTTTCCATCTCTCTCCGTTAGTATCTGTTCCATACCACACATCACACAAAAGGTTAACATTCTCTTTCACAAATCCAAGGTGAAGGGTTCAAAGCTCTCCCAGGCATCAAAATATTCTTCTTATTCTTGATTTTTCATGGCCTTTTATTCTTTCATTGTCCAAACCTCCATGTCACATGGCAAATTCCCATCTTTTGTCTTACTTTTTCCATATTTATTTCACTATGAAACTGGTTTCCTACCTGCCTCGATATCTTAGAGCCAGCAATGAAGTCAGAAGAGATGCTGTAATGCATGTTTGGCTTCAATGACATTTTATTTCTGCTGCAGTGCAGAGCCAACCTGGCCTTCAGCAAATAATCTGGAAAAAGGTTTTAGTGTAGTTTTATCATTCCAAGTACTCTGTGTTCTATAAAGTGTGAAACTGATGACTTTGTCTTAAACTCCATCCACTTTCCTGCTCTTGAATGTTTGTTCCTTATCTTTATGTGGAGGTATTATATATTCATTAAATTATGCTTCTCAGCTGTTTTCATTTCATTGGTAGTTTGATTTCTCATAGTTTGAACTCTGTTTTGTATGAAGTCATCCTTCTTAATCCTGGAACGTTTCATCAGCCTCTTTTAGGCCGCTACTTTCGAGTTAAACATGTACTGTTGAGATCATGGCATCATCTGGTTCCCCTTTCAGTCGGTCACTCAGTCGAGTCACGTCGGATATGACAGACGTATTGGGATCTCGCTTCGATTATATTTCTGCTATTTTTGCTGCCTCACGCAGGAACATGCTCAGTCGGTGTTGAACTGCTTGAAAATGTTCAATGGCAGGACGGTAGTTCAACTAAAATAATTTCAGGGGCTTCTGGGGCAGCAGCGGCAGTCACACCATTGGGACTGCTTCATATGAGGCCGCTTGAGCACTGGCTTCTCTGGCGAGTCCTGAGGTGGACGTGGCAATGCAGCACTCACCGGGTCCAATTGACACTGGCTTGCCGGCAAACCTTCGTAACACTGAGGCCACTGCCCGGCTATGTGCCTAAGGTTGCCACTACTCCATTTAGAGACCAGGAGGTAAACCTCTATGCGCTCCCTTCAGAGGAGGCAGAGCCAGCTCTAGCTTTGCTCTGTCCCATCCAAGTGTATAAGATGCTACGTTGACCGGACACAAAGCTTCAGGACCTCAGACCAGCTCTTTGTCTGTTATGGAGGCCGGCAGAAGGGGAATGCTGTCTCCAAGCATAGGATGCCCCATTGGATAGTGGATGCCATCACCCTGGCCTACCAAACAGAGGGTGTGTCCTGCCCCCTCAGGTTATGGGTACTCAAAAAGCAGTGTGGCATGGGTGTCTATACAGTAGACCCTGTTGAGTTCCTCCATCCCCTCGGCAGCCGGATGTGGCACATTGTGGTAATTTGTTTTTTTTAATTGGTTGTGTCATCAAACAAAAGTTATAATTGAGATCACTTATAAAGTTAATAGTATACCTTAACAAACTGTCCATAGTGCAGATGTTGGTACAAATTACGTACCATTGGATAAGTTGGATATTAAGACTTAGGGGATGGAAAAATCAAATATAATTACTGAACGAGAAATTATACTTGCTTTAGACTTCCAGCAACAAGCACATTAGGACAAGTACAATGTGATTTCCATTCAACAATATTATCAGCTTATAACTGTTTATGAAAATAGCTGATTTTACTGTATATGTATGATTTGTGCATGTACAAAACAGTACATGACATTATGCACAGATTTCAAAAAAATAATTTGAGCCCTCGGATTTCCTTTTCCAGATAAAAGCAGATTGTTGCTCAACTCCTGTTGTGCTTTGTTTTGGCCAAAAAGAACAGATGCCTCTGGATCTCAAGGGACATAAAGGTTCAGAGTCAATTGGATTCACCTCAGTATTTTAAACTAGATTAGATTAAAGTAAAGTGTTTAGTTCCAGGAAGACCGGCATGTAAAGATTTCTATGTGAGGTCTCTTGGTCATTGAGACACTGTGTTGTTATGCTAACCTCGCATCCGTTTTGCAATTTCAGTGGTAATGAGTAATAGCTAACTATTGTAAGGGACTGCTGGTCTGAGGTCAGTGGCTTAGTTCAGCTTAGTTCCTCAGTGACAAATTAAGAATTCCTTAGCCTGCCACTGTGTACTAAACTGTGTTGATTAATACCTTTGGAAGACAGGAGGCAAATTTATAGGTTGTAAAATCTGTGATCTTGTGAAGTTACTCTTACTTTGGGTCATAAATAGACACTTGTGCATATGAGAAGCATGTGCATGACAGTGAATGTGCTTGTTAGGAATTGTGTGTGTGTGTGTGTGTGTTGACTGTAAACTGACTGCAATTAGGGCCACCAGCATGTGGGGTGACAAATGGGATCTTGTGAAAAGAGTCAGTAGCTGAACCTAATGAACCTTGCAAGCGTTCCTCCCCCATCTCTCTTATTTGCCCCTTGCCAATTACAGAGTAGCTTACTGTGTCAGTGTATCCAGTTATAAAAACAGATTTACTGTATTTGTGTTGTTTAAAATGACTACACCATGCTGCCCAAACAGACCTGTTTAATTTTGCTCTGATTCCATTCTAGAAAAATGACCTGTGAGTGTCACGCTGGATCAGGAGGCTGTAATGGTTATTCTGCAATCCAATTCTACTTCATTTTCATTAAAAATCACATTGGAAATGTTTTATTATAACTGGTTTGGCTTTAAAGGCTTACTATGAAAGTACAACCCTATTTTTCTCTCTAATTTTTGATCTATTACTTTGTTTTCTGTCAGTTTCACGGTTTCTTCCTCTTCACCTGTCAGCTGTCATGTCTTTAATTCCTGCTTTTCTTCAAATAGCAGTGACCTTTTTAGTGTGAATTAGTCAATTGTGCTTGTAGGTTGATTGTGAGTGTTACATCCTGTCCTGCTTTATGTCTTCCCATCAGAGCATATGCTTTTAGAAGCCTCCCATCTGAGTTCTCTATAAAAAATGTGCTATTACTCACTGCAAATAGGCCCCTTTGCTACTGAACCTCATACCGTTTGCTACATGTTAAGCTACAATAGAGAAAGTGGGAGCACTTGTTAAAAATTTTTTAATGATATGAGATAGAATAAATGATTAAAGTTTAATTTTTAATTTGATTTGGCAAGAGAGACAAGACACTAGACCATCACAGATTGTGATTGTTCTGCATGTTTTAAGGTCTTTGCACACTGAGTTAGAAATTCATGTCCAAAATCTTTTTGTTTTGCTTGTTAAAAAATGACATCATAATGCTATTTTCTATCACAAAAACATTTCAAATAGGTTCGGTTTTCCATGTATTTTGATAGAAAAGATGACGTGTGAAACTGACGAATTCAATTGACTGTGCAATTGCTTTGTGTGTGAGAACCTAGACTTGTGTTGCAGAGATGTACAACGATCACTCCTTTCCAGATTCCAGATCTAAGCAGAGATGAAATCTTTTGTCACAGTGGCACAAAGCATAACAATTGCATTTGAGGTTCACCTTAAATCCAGAACAAAGTGGAATGGATGAAATCCATATAAACATGTGACATTTTTTGAAAACAGGAGAATGTGGAGTACCAATGGTAGCATGAATGGTGATGTCATTTTAGAAAGGTTATTTACAATAGTTTATAAGGTGCATCTGTTGCATCCTGTGGTTTGCAGATTATTGTTTATTAACAAAATCTAACATCATATGCACACAGTTACTGTAAATTTTTTTAAAAGCTGCTATACTCATGCGGAGCAAGAATTTCTGAATTTGGTACTGTTTTAGGATCTACATTGCATGTACAAACTGTTTCCTGACATGCCTACAGTGAGTGTTTTAAAGTGTCTTTTACAAGAAGCTCAACATAGCGTGATGAAGTTGTTTATTCTCTGTTCAGTATAATTCTAGTGGGGCCTGTAATGTGGTTGAGCTCTAGAATTAGTCAGTGTCCATTCACTTTGGTTTTCAACCCATCTTGGGACATGTAAATTGTGAGAAATGTCTGTTATATAAGCTAGATGAACTTGGCTGTGGTTTTATTGTGCAAAACGGTTTATGCTGCATTAAAAAAAAATTGTCTAAAAAATACATTAAAGACATCACAAGATTCAAAAGCCAACCTTTAACCATCTGACATGCTAAAAACATGCTAGCACTGTTAACCCGCATTCCCTTCCTAATTCACTTTCTCGTCTTGCTCACATCCTTTTTTTAGAATGTTCTTGCCCATCTGTTGGGTTGAAGCACCCTCCCTTCTTTTCCTTTATTGTGGGTTTCTGGTAGGATGAGAGTTTTAACTCATTGCCTCAGAGTTATAAACCATGCAGCAGGCATACAGCAATCCAAATTAACGCCAATACAGGACCTAGCAACTGAACTTGTGAACTTCTTATTTTAAAAGCTATAAAAATAGCTAAAGGTTTCAGTTTCTACCATATGTTTATCAAAGAGCTTATCTTGACAGAACCTGATATATAACAGAGCTACACATTCACCATTAAACGCATGCTAATGTTTATATGTTAGATGTTGACTTTGGAATATTTTAAAAGGAACTTTTAAAAAGGCATTAGAGAATATAAGGTTAACACGTATCATTTACATTACATGAATGCATTTGGCTTTGATCTCCCTCAGATAAAAGACAAATTGAAATTTCTGAAGTGGTCATTTATTTATGCATTTAAAAGTATAAAAGTTTATTAGCGTTGTTTATAAGGTTTCTAACATTGATCTGGACTCCTTGCATCCTCATGTTTAATCTACTAATAAACATCGAGTGTAATAATGGATATGGATTTTAAATATTACAAATAGACAAACTCAGGTTTTTATCAGTTGAGGCTTTTATCTAAGGTTAAGACTTTTTTGTCTTTTAATGACAAATTAAAATTAACGTATTATACATTTTTTTCTGTAATGTAATGCCCTCCTAACCATGTTGGTCTCACCCAGGCCTTTCTCTCACGCTCGCAGTTAGTGCAGAACTCAAACACATAAACAGGAGCATATTTCCCCCATTTTGGATTCTCAACATTGGCTTCCGGTCCATTTTAGAATTGATTTTAAGGTTTTAGTGCTTGCTTATAAATCCTTAAATGTTCCCCTACCTACCTTTTTGATTTTAGACAACTGCACGTTCCATTCAGGTCTCTGAGGTCTGCTGACCAGTGGTGGAGGAAGTACATAAGTTTAGTACTTAAGTAAAAGTACAACTACCCTGCAAAATATATACTTAAGTAA
>JAUCMT010000134.1:846090-863479 GCA_032357475.1 Enteromius thamalakanensis
TGCATTATTTTTTTTACTTAAGTAAAGTATAGATATGTAAAAATTTACTTAAGTACAGTAACGAAGTACAAATACTTCGTTACATTCCACCACTGCTGCTGACCTTATGCTGCAGAGCAAGATTGAAGCACAGGGGAGATTGTGCCTCTGCAGTAGCTGCCCCCAAACTCTGGAATGTATTATTATTGTCTGTGAGGATGGCCCAAACTCTGTCTGCTTTTAAAACTACAATATTTTTATTCATTGACATTTAATTCGGTTTGAGAGATGTCTTTTTATCTTTTTGTCTTTGCTGTTTTGTTTTCTGATCTGTAATATACAATATATAATACAGTACCTTATTGTTGTTTCTTTTTTGACTTTGTGTTTTTGTGTCTTGGTGCACTGGTGTGTAGCTAATAAAAGTGCATTTACAGATATGACAGAATGATTTCATCATTATGAGATCATCTAATAGTTGCATTGGCTTTTTACAGTTGTGCTAACAGCTCAGACATTAACTAAAAGTTTTATGAAAAGTTTTGCTTTACATAAGATACTTTAACCAGAAGCTTTCCACAGTGTAATTAGGTGGTTTTCAGTTTAGTTCGATTGGTGTAATTTAGCAGGCAATGTGATATATTTTAGGTGGTTACGTGTACTGAATGTGACAAAATACAGCACTAGCTAGCTATTTGCAATATAAACATAATGTCTGTGAACACTTTCATTAAACCCGGTCTGTGCAGAATGTCTGGTAGAATGTATTTGCAAGCAATTCGACTTTCCAGTGAAGATGTTTCACCACCCATCTCAATGACTTCATCAGCTGTTGGGTGCTGGGGAATTCCAGCCAACAGACAGTTCCTAAAAGCCATTTGGATCAGCAACAAAACGTCTTCAATAGACACATTAAAACATTGGGGCATGTGTGTAAAGGTGTGGAAACTTAATAACCAGTTGCTGAACAATTTGTTTCCCAGCACTTTTTAGGAAGGAAAACCCACCATATTTCCAGCTCTCTGATTTCTCCGTCTATCTAACATATTCCGTCTATCCATCTGTATGTCTGTTTCTCTCACTTGAGCACAGATGCATTTTTTTTTCACTGGTTTTGGTTGTATTCCTGTTTTACATTCTTTCTCGCCATCTGTCTGTTTAGTCCCCTCTTCCTGTCTCAGATTCACTGTCAGTCTCTCTTTGTTTATTTCAGTTCTTCTTACATAAATTCCGCCATCTGCTTGTCTGTTTGTGTCTTGGTGTTTGCTAGCTTTTCTTTCTCTCTGCTTTTTCGCCCTGTACCCTACTGCTCGTCTTTTTGGGCCTAGTGTTTCAGAGCGGATGGCCACCCATCAGCAACAGTTTATAGAAACTGTCTCCCCCATCAAAACTCAGAATAGCACAGTATTGCAACTGTTTCAGAAGCAGCTGGGTGTTATTTGCATGAAAAATGACCAAATGTGAAATATTAGAAATGATGCCAAGGGTACTGGGAGGAAAGCTCAGCTGAAACGTCTTTTACTCTTGCATATTACATGTTATGTAACTAGTCAAACAAAACAGTGGTTGTCTGACTAGCCACTTGAGCCGTCAGCTTAATGATGGACGGGAGTCTGTCACTAATATAAACAACACCCGCAAAAGGAAATTTGTTAGATGTGGGTTTTGTTGTTAAATCGACCAGACAGTCTTTTAAGAAGCCTTCTGGCAGTAGGTCAATCAATGAGAGATGTACTGAGAGAGGAGAAATTAGGTGACTGCTTTTATGGAAGAAGTTTCCTATTTCTTTCATTTAATGTCAAACTGAGGGCCAAACAAAGTTTTTTTTCCACTTTGACAAAGTTGAGATGTCTGGCTGACTTGTACAGAGCAGCTATTGATAAAGAGTGTCTTGGTTGTTCCTCCTTCCACAAGTGAAATGTCTTTGATATTTTACACGAGCTTATGTGGGGAGGTTTTTAAGCATTTCAGCCAAAAATGTCCAAGTAAAAACACATCAGTTACTTTACTAAATAGCCTGAGAAATACGCTTGGAATTTAACGAACCCTGTCTTAACCTCCAAAACTTACTGTATGTGTTATTTAAGGAATGGAAAGTTAGTGTTGAGGAGTCTTTCAGTTCAGTAACATGCTATCTGACACAGCATCTTATCACAAGGGTTTGTGTCCAGTGTTTGACAAATCCATTGGGCCGATTTAATTGTGGCATGTATACCACAAAAAGGTCCATTTAATGTGGCATAAATAGCCTTAATTTCCAGAGGAATCACAGTCATGGGAAACAGTTTATTGCGTCATAAAACATTTAAAACTTTTTTATGTTTGAAACTAACTTAAACATTTAAAAGGATGAATCACTGCTACTAATCACTAAAGCTTGAAAGTTCTGAAAGAACCTGAAAGTTTTGTCAAATAAATGTGAAGAAAACAAGACGCATGCTGACTAACATGACAACAGCAAAGTTAAAGGTGGATCTAATGCATTTAATTTTTGAAACTGAATTTGGAGGTGACAAAGAAACTGTCAGAGTTGTTGCTGGGTGAAATCTGCCTTGGGATGAAATTAAGTCATTCTAAGTCACAGTGGAATGGAAGTAGCGTCAGATCAGGCACTTGATTCAGTTGTTAATTGGATGGAGGCAGATCTTAAAGGAATAGTTCACCAAGAATGTTTAATTCTGTCATTATTTGTTCACCCTTGAGTAGTTCCAAATCTGTATCAATTTCTTTGTTCTTTTGTAAGTTTGTAACCAGGCTATTTTGAGTCACCATTGACTTCTATAGTAGAAAGCCTTGTTACAAACTTTCTTCAAAATATCTTCCTTTGTGTTTGATGGAACAAAGACATTTATAAAGATTTGGAGCTACTGTAGGGTGGGTAAAGTATAAAATAATTATTTTGGGGTGAACTATTCCTTTAATCCAAGCTTGTAAAAAAGAGGCAGGGTTTAAATGGGCTAAATGATTTGTAAAGTTGATTAAACCTTATTAGGTTCAAAAAATGTAACAGATACATGGATACATTTTTCACAAAATAAGATCAGATTTAGGTGAATTTCCATTTCTTTTAACCGTTTTCTGTGACTTTTTTCTTTTTCTCAGCTTGCCCATCCGGCACATATAAACCTGAAGCGGTTTCTGGAGGTGTCAGTACCTGCCTTCCTTGCCCTGACCCTCATCACACATCCAGACCTGGGAGTACAGATGTATCAGACTGTGTGTGTGTGGAAGGCTACAGACCACACAACAACACATGCCAAGGTGCTGATCTATCTGCTTTATATCAATAAACATATGTCTGCTAACATTTCTGTTTATAGATACGTGTCTGTGTGCTTTTTTCAAACAATAAATTGAATCCTTTAACTCTCCCACTCTCTTGTTCTCCCTACTGCAGCGGTGGTCTGTCCGGTTCTCTCTCCTCCAGAGAATGGCTTCTTCATCCAGAATGTGTGTAATAATCAGTTTAACTCTGCATGTGGGGTGCGCTGTCTCGTAGGCTTTGACCTGCAGGGAGACGGAATCAGACTCTGTCAGCCAGACGGGACTTGGTCAGGAGTTCAGCCGAGCTGCAGAGGTGAGGCACACCTGGACATTACCAGTCCTGGAAAGAGGACAAAAACTGATCTATTCATGGCTATTTTCTTTTCCTTTTGTTGAACTTTTTCTTTCATTAGCTTGCCCACTCCCCCACTCTTGTGTGTTATTTTTTGCCTCTAATTCCATCTAAGCGGAAAACATATTGGTTTTATTGTCAGTTTATGTGTTAGAGAATTGGAAGCTCAAAGGGCCTTTAGTCACCCCATATGTTTCATCACCCCCAGAAACGCTAATATACCGCAGCCTTTGAGTATGTATGCGTGTGTGCAGAGGGGCTCATAAAGCCATTTCTCTGCCTGTTGGCCTGCAGCGCTCCGAGTTCATGTGTGTTTAGATAGCTGGAAAGTAAACTCTAATGCTTTGCCAACTATGTGAGTGCTTACACACTTGAACAAATGAATACAATATGTATATGCACCTACATACACACACACACACGCACATACACACATACCAAATAACACACTCAGACAGATGCATGTATGCAAGTTGACCTGTTGAGTTCCCTTTCTTGTGACCTCAGGCCTGAAATAACAATATTTTGGTTTTTCTTTGTTTGGAAATAAATTACAGGTTTCAAAGTCCTAACCACAGACCTAGCTACCAGCCACCCTTTTTTCAAGCATTTTCTCTTTTCCCATCCGGTTTGCTCTTAAAATCTCTCTTCTTCTCTAGTCTGTCCATCCATCTTTTCCATTTTTGTTTCTCCCAGCTGTCCATTTTAGCTCAGTGTCGTTCCATGAAATCATTTAAAGTTTGTCCAATACAGCAAAGTTTTAATAACATAGGA
The DNA here is from genome assembly GCA_032357475.1 of Enteromius thamalakanensis. Classification (NCBI taxonomy): domain Eukaryota; kingdom Metazoa; phylum Chordata; class Actinopteri; order Cypriniformes; family Cyprinidae; genus Enteromius; species Enteromius thamalakanensis. Next base: position 850,460 of record JAUCMT010000134.1, read on the forward strand.
CTGAACCTTCAGTACGATGCTCTAACCCCTCTCTGGTGTGTGTGGTTTTATCCCATAGTTCGCTCTTGCCCAGATCTCGCTCCTCTGCATCATGGGGTACTGAACTGCAATGAGCGGACCACCCCCTATAGACTGGAGTGTTTGGTGCGATGTGAACAGGGCTATAGGCTGCAGGGCAGAGCCAGACTCACCTGTCTAGCTAACTCGCAGTGGAGTGGACCTCAGCCCCTTTGTGTCGGTAAGATCGCAGCTCTGTGTGTGCGTTTATGTAGGGATGACATGACTGTAAATTGATGGCAAAACCAAACAACCTACATTGTAGAGATGTACTTTAAGAGAAAATGATTCACGAAGGGACTTGCTGTACAGGTTAAAGGAATAATCACAGCTCTGTTTGTCCCTATCCATCATCTTGTACATTTCATCACAAAACCCAAATGATAAAATGTGGCACGACAGATCACTGTAGCAGCTTCCAAGTTATAAGCAGCAGTGCAAAACAAAACAAATGATGATGTTTAAATAAATCGGTCATGAAGACAAATTTACAAATCTACTTACCTGCAATTGAGTTGCACACAAAAAATGTTATTTGACTTTGGTGCAGCCATCTAAACAAAGTCAGCACAAATGTACAGACCAGAGCTGTGTAGATTACTTACAAACTGTAATTTCTTAATGATTACAAATTACATGACAACATTTTACACTTTACATTTTATTAAGTGGTGTTCTCTGATATAAAAATATATTCCATTCATTGTAATGAACATGAAGTGCATTAAACATTACACCAAGAATCGAAAACTGGGGTTCATAAAGGAACTGCAGGGGGTGTGTGAGCTAATAACTACAGTACATAATCCAGATTACATGTAATCAGTTTCTACAAAGCTCAGCCTATTGGCACCTTATGCTTGGCTTTATAAAGCTATCTGTGAGCATGGCAAGACATAATAAACTTTTATAGCTTTCACAACTTGCTTCTTGGGTAACTGATTTTTTTTTTTCAGTTTGATCTGTCAGTCCTGGCCTGTTATTAGTCAGCATTTGCTTTGCTCTTCCCTGTTTCTTTGATTGGACTGATATTTCAGCAATGCCTTTGGTCCATTCAAGCTGTATGTCATGTTTTCACTGTAATTCTTTAACTTGATTTTATTCTGTACTCGTCATTCTCTCTTGCTTTGGCAGTACAGGGTGATCCAGATGTCAGATTAAAAATCATTTGTTTGGTGTGCGTGTGTTGAGGTTGTTTCCAAGAATGTCAAGCAGTTTGGTCAACAACCGCTCTTACATTTCCCTTTCTGGAGATATTTTTGCACACGCTCTCTCACTCTCTCATTCTTTTGATTTATCTTTGTGGAAAATGCATGTTGTTTATGTTTGACTGTGTTTCCTTTTCTGTCCTTCTTTCTTAGAGGTGCACTGTCCTCCAATTGTTACTTTGAAGCATATCAGTCTGTCACCCCCTACTTGTGGGGAGAATGAGGTCAGGACCGGAACGTTGTGTCAGTTAACCTGTCCTCGTGGTTACAGTCTCATCGGTAAATCTGAAGTCAGATGTCTACCTTCTGGAAACTGGAGTGACAGTCTACATAAAGCAACATGTACAGGTGATTTGTTTTCAATTTTGGTTTATAATGGCATACAGTGTTATGTTTTGCATGTCCCTGTGCATTTACATCTACACATGTGGCTGAAACCTCCCTCTTTGTTCTGCTGTAAAATGATGGGACAGATGTGCTGCCAGTAAAACAGGTGCATTAAATTTGTTGCTCCAAAATCTTTAGGATGATGAAGAACAGAATAAGTGGAAGATCATCAAACAAAGTTGCACCATTGTGTAAAACTAAAGAATTCCAAGATCATAAAAACTCAAAACTGCCCCTCCAAGCTGGAACCAATCAAAGGATCAATTAGTTTTGGCCTTCACTTCTGAACATCTAAGATTTACTGACGAGAAGAGAGATTGTGTTTTCTGTATTTATGTGAGTTTGTGGCTCATCAGTGTCTAGAGAGCTTAGGGCAGAAGACAGAGTGTTTGCATTTGATCCAGGTTCTTTCGAGGACCTATTAGTCTAATGATAAAGTATTTGTTTAGCTTGGAGGGACAGCAGAGCTTGCGTGATTAATAAGCTGTACTCCAAGCTAGATGTGATATTAGTCATTTGATTGCTGTCAACACAGTAACACCGACAAATTCTCTGTGCACATAGACTTAACATGAATCTAGAGGCATACTATTAATGGAACAGGCTTATGGGTTTGGAACGATATAAGGGCGAGGAAATCATGACAGAACTTTGATTTTTGTTCTCTATTGGCCCTATTACTGTCCCAGTGAAGTATTTGTTTTGCTTGGATAGAGAGTGCAAACTACGTGATTAGCATGTTATACTCTGAGCTGCATGTGATAATGATACACCTCTGTAAATAGATTGTATTGCTGTAACACCAACTACGTCTCAACATGAATCAAGACTCACATCATCAAACGGAGAGTTCACGCAAGAATCATTTATTTATCCTCATGTTTTAAACTCCCTTGACTTTATCTGTTTCAGTGAACACGTTTTGTGATATTTAGCAGAATGTTCACACTGTTTTTTTTTCTATACACACAAAAAAAGTATTTATTTTCAAGGTAAAAATTTCTAAACATATCGCATCAACAGCTCTTACACAAACTCTTACAAGTTTATAACAACATGAGAATAAGTAAATGGCAACAGTTTTTAGTTTTGCATGAACTATTCAGACTTCTTTTTTTTTTTATTTCACTCCAAAAGACTTTTTTACAATACAGATGTTTTGCATAGAGCATAAGATTATAAAGACAGCTAGAGGTAATGAGTGACATCATTATGGCATGTTTACATCAGTAATTGAATCAGTAATTGGTAATGGGGTTGACGTTATGGAGACTTGCGAGTCCTGAACTGATTTTCTCCTCTGTAGATATAGAGCCTCCATGGATTCAGTGTCCTGGTGATGTCAACACGGAGACAGATGAACATCAGAGGTCAGCTAACATCAGTCTGAGTGCACCCATGCTCAGGGACAATTCTGGAGATGAGGTGAGTCTTACATCAGCTCTTTAATTTGTTTTATTTTCCATTTTGAATCAGAGGCACAGGTTTTTTGCATTCATTTTAAATGAGGTGTTGCCTTTCTTCCTTAGGTTGTGGTGCAGGTGACCCCTGTTTTAAACCCAATGCAGCCTTTCCCTATAGGAACTGAGCTCATAACATACACAGCAACCGACCGAAATGGAAACAAGGCCAACTGCTCTTTCACTGTAACTGTAGTTGGTGAGGTTGGATTCCATCTACAACTGATAATAATTTACATGGTCTTAATTAACTTTTGTGTTTTTGCCTAAGCCCTATTATATATATTTTTTTGCCTTTTGTAGTATAATTGATTTGTTCTATACTTTGTTTTCTTAGATATGGAACCACCCTTGATTGACAGGTGTCGATCTCCGCCCACCGTTAAAGCCACTGGGAAAAAAACTGCAGTATACTGGGAAGAACCTCAGTTTTCAGACAATTCTGGTAAATAAAAATGTAATTCATAATTGTGTGAAAAGGAAGGTGCACTAAGCAGAATATAAAGTTAAACCTGCATGTTTTCTGGCAAATTATATGATCAGTCACTCACTTCCGTCAATGCAGCCAAGGAGTGATGATATTACTGCGCCAAGGTCGAAGTGATTTTCTGCCATACATTATACTTATCTTTTTATATACGCTTTTTATTTTGTGTCACCATACTTGCTTGTGCAACTATTAATGTTACCATCTTTAAATAGGGAAAACGTGAAAGTGTTTGGTGGCTTCTAAATTCATCCCTGTTTGAATGAATTTAGATAAAGTCAGCTTGAAATCAAAATTGACAAGTTGTATTTTTTTATGTAATACTTCAGTGTTTATTATAAGTTACTTATAATAAATGCTTTTAATAAATGAGAATAGCAAGTACAGGAACAATGTCAATTGTTAGGCCATGTTTATATGTTCAGAAAAAATAGTAAACAGGTCCAGGAAATTGTAGGCCTTATTGGATTGCTCTTGAACCTGGTGCGTGAGAAAACAAATCTTCAGGAAGGGACGTTTGGTAGAATCATCACAGAGAGGTTTCGATTCAGGACACCTGTGGAGGTTGAATGGGGTTGAATGAACTTGTAGCTGCAAGGAATGGAAATGATTTGATTTATGAACATTTTAAGAACTCTGGGAAGGAAATGGTTTCCTACAAAAAATATTTATTGATTTGGCGCCTTAAGCAGCGATAAGGATTGGAGTCAGGATTTTGGTCTTGAACGAGTAAAATGACTTTAGCTTTATGCTATAACTGCAAATACAGCGAACAAAGTTTATGATACAGTGGTTATTGAGTATGGAGTTAACCGCAGTTGTTGTGTTAGAATAAAACAAGATGAGAATGCGTAATTTGCACTCAAAAATGCATTTGTGCAACTACACATGCACTGCAGATTCCACAATTCATTTAGTTCTTAACCGGTTCAGACGTGAATGCACAGACACACACACACTTTTCCAGAGAGAAGTTCCAGGGCTATTCCAAACTGTCTGACAAATGTCTGGGTCTGCCGGGTTTTGGAGGGAGTTTTGTCTGTACTAAATATAAACCAGTGTCAGGGTGTGGGCATGGAAAAACAAAACATGCTGACGTTGGTTTAGTATGGTATGACGTAGACAAACAGCCTCAGTGTGGTCACAAAACCTTATTTTAGTAGATATATGTATGAGGGTTTCATTACAGTTGTGGCTACTGATAAGTGCATGCAAATGAGCATGTGTGTCTTTGAGTGTGTGGAGTGTATATCATCCTTGAAAGACTCTATTGTCTGACCGCAATGTAGCACCCTTAGTTCTGTGTCATTAAACAATCTAGCAATTACTCTCCTCTGGCACCAAAGCCTATTATTCCCAGGCCTCATGAGGAACAGTACAGTAGCATAGCACCCTTTGTAGGACTTTGTGGTTGACCAGAGCGAGTCCTTGTGGAGCTCCACATTGCTCTCTGTGGTAATGTCTGTGAAAATACCTGTTACATCATTGGCTGATGCCAGATTGCACAACTAAAGCGATCTGTCTGCGATATTGCAAACAGATGCAAGCGTATGTACTGTATATACATGGCCAATAGTATGTGTACACCCCCTCTAATTAACGGGTTTAGCTATTCTTGTTATTCCAGTGAAGATCAATCTAAATGCTACACCGCACTGTGACGTTCTAGGGAACTGTGCGCTTCCAAATTTGTTGCAACATTTTGGGGAAGACACTTTTATGCTCGAGCATGATGATACCCCTGTGCATAAAGCAAAGTCTGCAGAAAAACTGATAACTGAGTCTGCTGTGTAAGAACTTCTCTGGCCTGCACAAAGCTCAGACCTGGCTTCAATCGAACACGTTTGGGATAAATTGGACACGCTTTTGTCTGAATGGGAACAAATCCTGTAGCCATGTTCCAGCGTCTAGTAGAAAGCCTTCCCAGAAGGTTATAGCTGCAAAGAGAGAGATTAATACAGATAGTGTTGTTTTAGTTTTGTTTTTTTGCTAATTAAATATACAGGCACATATTGATTTATATAGATTTTATTTATTTATTTTTTTTAATCTTACTTGCCTCAAACTTTTAAATGGTTGTCTATTTAATAGTGTGCAGCTTCCTACTCCCTATTAAGTAATTTATTAGTTTATTTTTTCCTTCTCAGGAGCCTATCTGAATATCTCGAGAACTCACTCTTCTGGAGATGTATTTCCTATTGGAGAAAGTTTAGTGTACTACACAGCCACAGACCCTTCTGGAAACAACCGTACCTGTGAACTTATCATAACCGTACAAGGTACTGTATGTTTGCATGGATGTTGCATGGACTGTCTCATTGTTGATTAAGAAATGTCATTCCCCACAGCATGCTTTATTTTCTTAAGAAATGAAGTACTCTGCTATAATCTGACTTTGGATCTGTCTGGCTGTTGAGCTAAATGCTGTGATTTGTTTCTAGATTACATTGTTCCTATTTAAATAAACGAATTAATTCTGTGGCTGTTTCTAACCTCAGGTTCAACCTGTGAGAAACCGTTTGTGCCAGTGAATGGGGATTTCTCATGTGCCAAGACAGAGGAGGGAACAAACTGCTCTCTGATATGCAGACAGGGTTACAGTCTCACCCAGGATGCCGTGCACAGTTACTTCTGTGCCAATAATGGAATCTGGGAGCCGCCCCGCTCACCAGACAGACCTGATTGCTCCCGTGTGTATTGCTTCACTCTTGCTCAACATTTGTCTTTCATTTTTGCTCTACTGTTCGTATTTTCCACTTACAGATTCAGACATATACTGTCTAAGACAGTGCACAATGTGCTTTTCTGTGCTTTTGAGTCTTGTGTGTGTCTCTCATTTATAGTAAACCGAATTGCAAACAATGGCTTTAAACCCTTTGAGATGCTGTTTAAGACATCCCGCTGTGATGACTTTGACTTGCTGAAGTCCTTCGCCGGGGAGTTTTCAACTGTTCTTAAAAATATGGTGAGATTTGACACACACTTATATAGACATGTACATGTACTCTGCCCACATGAATTGAATTATATCCTTTTTATTCTTTTAAACTATCATAATCCCAAAGGTGCCTAAAATCTGCGGTGGGGATAATGTTACCTGCAAACTGGAAATGACTTTACCTGGACAGTGTCTGGAGTACAACTATGATTATCCAAATGGATTTGCTATCGGTAAATAATGGCATGCATTTTTACTAAGCTGTATTATGATCATTTTTGGTAATTAAAATAAAGCTGAAATTACATTAAAAAAAATCAATAAATGTAAGTTGAAGATTGTTAGATTAACTACTAAAATAAGAAATAAAATATATTAAACTATATATTCAAAGACAGATTTGTTTACATTGTTAATACATTTATTAAAATGTATTAAATTGCTATTTCTTTTTTCTTCTCAGGTCCTGGAGGATGGGGCAGTAATTGGGGCTCTCAGAATGGCCAAGACTATGCATATTTTGAAACTGGTTTTGCTCCAGAGCACCACTTGCAGCAAGATGGTTCATCACAGCCTGGCTATCACATGAGGACCAAACGTCATCGTAAAATCACTGGCCCTACCAGAGAGCAAAAGATACAAATACATTTCAACATCACAGGTAGAAAAATGTTGACTATTAAGCTAACTAGTTAGACTGTGCCTACTCTAATAAAAATTCAGTTTTACATCCAAAGCTAGTTGCAACTTCTCCCAACACCATTCCTTTTTCCCAGCAAGCATTCCACTGCCCTTGTCGAGGAATGACTCAGCGGAAATAGTCAATCAAAGACGTTTGCTGAGGGCACTTGAGCAGCTGACCAATCGGCTTAAGCGGACACTGAGCAAACAGCCGTTCTCTACCTTCCATGTATCGTCAGAGATGATCGTAGCGGACCCTAAATCCTTGGAAAGTAAAAAAAAAGCAACACTGTACTGCCGGCCAGGGTCGGTTCTTAAAGGCAGGGTGTGTGGTGAGTTTAAGAATGAAAAACATTAAATGAAATCCACAAAATACATAATAAGGGCACATCTGATATAGATTCCAGACCAAAAATTTGACAGGCATTTAAGTGTTTTTGGGTTTGGGTAAAGAGCTGCAAACGTCTGGAAAGCATTTGTGGCAAACTAATTTGTTTGCTGCAAATTTGCCACAAATTAACTTCAAGTTTACCATAAAAAAGTGCCAGCCAGTTGCATATGAATGGGCATCAAACACTTTTGTGACCTCCTTATTGATTTTGTCCCGTAGTGCAATGCCCAGTAGGGACATATTTCTCCCTGGAGTATGGCGAGTGTGAGAGCTGCTGGAGAGGGTCGTATCAGGATGAGGAGGGGCAGATGGAGTGTAAATCATGTCCAGATGGGTCCTCCACTCCGTATCTCCATTCACGCAGCCTGTCAGAGTGCAAAGGTAATCAGCAAGCTTAATTTATTGATCTAAAATGAGCTGTCTGTATGCATGTTCAGAAATCTACTCATCACTCTGTTCCATTCCAGTAGAACACTGCTTTTACTTTAGTTGGGATCTCTAAGTGTGTCTCTGTGATTGTGTGTGTGTGTGCATGTTTCCAGCGCAGTGCCAGCCTGGCAGCTCATCATTAACCGGGTTGGAGACCTGCGAGTCCTGTCCTTTAGGGGAGTACCAGCCAGATTTTGGCTCCCAGGCCTGCCTGCCCTGCCCTTCTACCACAACCACTGTCAATAGAGGGGCTCTAGATGTCAACGAGTGTGGTGGTGAGATGTAACAACTGAAGAATTATTACTAAAACATTCATAAGAAATACTTACACAAACTACCATTTAGTTTCTTTTTCTCCCTATCTTTCTAGTACCATGTTCCGCAGGTCATTTCTCCAGGACAGGTCTAGTTCCGTGTTACCCATGTCCCAGGGATTATTACCAGCCCGAGGAGGGGCGCTCCTACTGCCTTTCTTGCCCCTTTTATGGTACCACCACAATAGCAGGGGCCAAAGCTATCCAGCAGTGCTCCAGTAAGTTTTTTTTTTTTTTGCATTTATTCTAGTGCTTTTATTTGCCTTTATTTTCCTGCCGTTAAGTACACCACCATTCAATATTGTGCCTTGGGCTCACCAAAGCTTTTATTTAAAGGAATATTTCACCCAAAAATTAACTATTTAAAAAAAATTAATCCTGGCTGTTTCAAGCTGGGTAATGCTGACTTCCAGCATTGGTTAAATGCACGTTCGTGAGAAAGTACTGTAGAGTTCCGGCTTCTTGGCCGACTCTTTCACAAACACGTACTGTACACAGCCGTTGGCTGAAGTCAATAATTTCAGATATAATTTTAAAAATAGAAATATTTTTGTTACAAAAAAACCTGTGATAGCAAAGCTGACTTTTCAGCAGCCTTTACTCTAGTCTTTACCTTTACAAAATCCTTCTAATAGGCTGTATTGGTGCTTAAGAAACATTTCTTATTATTATCAAGTTTGAAAATGGTATTGAAAATGGTATTGCTTAATAATTTTAGGATTCTTGATGAAAAGTAAGTTAAAAAAAGAACAGCATTTGTTTGAAAATGAAATCCATTGTAACAATGCCTTTACTGTCACTTCTGATCTTTTTTAATGTGTCCGTGCTGAATAAAAGTTCTGTAAAAATCTTAGTGACCCCAAACTTGAATGGTAGTTTTATGTGTCCAGATCTGATATTGGGAATGAATAGTTTATGCACGTAATTTCTGCGTCACCAGTGGGACCAGTAACCAGAATTACAAAAATAATGTTTTTTTCCACTTGTAAAATTCTCTGCTTAACAGCTTATTATAGGTAGGCTTAGTAAGCGGAAGCATTTTAACATAAATAAATGTCACGCTTCAACTTTAATGTGATATGAAGTGATGCTTTTGCAAGACCATGTTGAGTAGAGGGCTTCTTCATTCATTCATCCATGGAATATACAGGTCATTTTCAGACTTTGGTGTATGAATGATTAGCAATGAGAATCCAATGCACATTATGGAATCTGATTCTCTGTACACGCAGGAAAAAAGTGCCTCAGTGTGGAAAAGATGAGGATGATGAATGCCTTTGGAAAATGTTTTCCAGTTTTGACAGCAGAAATTCTCCTCTTTCACATCTTTTTTTATGCACGTGTTGTGCTTATTCTGTCTGTTTCATTTTCTAATTTCTGTCTCCTCCTTGTACATTTTCCCTCTTTTCTCCTGGTCTGACTCAGGCTTTGGCTCTAGTTTCCTGCCTAAAGAGGAAAGTGCAACTGCAGCGCCAGAAATTGTTGTGAGAAAAGATTATCAAGTCAGTAGCCAGGTGAGTCGTCTTCTCACTCTCAGTAGTTGGTACCCAAATCTTTGAAATGTGTTCATTGTATGTTAGGATCACCCTAATAAGAATTTGGAAGTATAAATGTATATATGCCTTTGTATTAAATACTAATTACCAATTGTCTTATTTCAAGGAAAGATAGCACAAACAACATTTCACTAAAGTATTGGATCATGTTCCTAATTGTTGTGATCTTAATATGCATCTTTGCATCAAAACTGACATCATAAAGTCCCTAGATATTTTTTCTTTAGTTAAAATATTACTAAAGAAGGTTCTTGTGTTATTATGTTTGAAGGTGCCTATTGCTTTGCTATTTTTTATTTAAAAAATGTATATTTTTGGTCAATATTGAACCTTAGCTATTGTTGTTGCCTATTGTATTGTTGTATTATTGTTGATGTCATAGCACCCTCTGGGGGCTAAAGTAAAATAGCTGAAAATGTAGTTCTTTTCTTCTTCAGATGTTCCATGAATGTCTCCTGAATCCATGTCAAAACCAAGGCACTTGTGAGGAAGTCGGTGTTGGATATGTATGCACATGTCTTCCAGGATTCACAGGTTTGGCATGTTTTGTAGGCATAACTCACTAGTAACATTAAAAAACCAGCTGTTAAGTTCAGTCAGCTTATGGAAAACAACTTTCTAAACTGTTGCCCTTTGTACCGTTTTTTTCTGTAATTGTACATACTGCAACATGTTTTTAAGTTGTTTTGGGGACAACTCAAATTATGTTTTAATAATTAATTTAGTCTGGTAATATGCTACAGAATTTTGATAGATTTACCTCAGCCTCTGTGGTTGAGATGAATGACTACCCACTTTTTTTTCTCATTTTCCTCATTCATTGCCTTACAGGAGCCAAGTGTGAGAGCGACATTGATGAATGTGATTCTATTCCTTGTCAAAATGGTGGCTTGTGCAGAGATGGCATGGGAGATTTCCAGTGTCAGTGTCAGCCTGGGTTTGTGGGTAAGAGAAAGTGACATCAGCTTCAGCGTCACACTGGGGAATCCCAGTGTAACTGTAAAAGCCCAGTTCTACGAATGAAATGTTTGAGCAGTTAAACCCCAAATCCAAATTTCCTTTCTGTTGAGGGTTCTGAAACTTTTCTTTAGTCTAATTATTGTGATGGATTTAGCTGTCTCTGAATCTCTTGAGTCTGGCAGTGGAACTACACAAGCTCTCATTCTCAGAACCTTACAGCACTTTTTCCATTCAGGCCATTGTCTCTCCTCTTTAAAACGTGGCCATGATTAAGCATGTGGCTGCCCTAGATATGGAGAATTGAATTGAAGTGTTTTTGTTCTTCAACTGTCTGTCTGAGTGTGGGTCTGGGGTGTTTTGTTTGAGGTGGCAAGAGAGGCAAAATTGAAAATAAATTAAATGAAAGTACGAAGACAAATCAAAACAAATATAATGAAATTGAAAAGTGTATAAACTGCTTAAGATTTTTTTAAAGTAATAATAATCAACATTAGCCAAGTTTCCATCCACTTTTTATCCTGTTCTGTTATTGATAAAGTAAAAATGGCTAAATCATGATCAAAACCATTTTTCTTTTTTGATGATGAAAGTGTAATGACATTATCATTAAAAAAAAGTGTATCCTAAAAGAAATCTGCTCAGAAACTAATAAATAGGATGGTAATATAGATGCTAATAGTAGTATTTAAGTATTGGTGCTTGTTGATTGTCACCAGCGTGAGGTACAATTATAATCCATGTTTTTATGCGTGTCCTGTGTTATATTTTGTCTCTGGAAGGCTTAATGTGTGAGGCAGAGGTGAATGAGTGCAGCTCTTCTCCATGTTTGAATGAAGGGCTCTGCATGGATGAAGTAAATCACTTTACATGTAGCTGTCCAGATGGATTCACAGGTCAGCACCACACTTCTGCTACACCTGTTCACTAACATATATAATGTCATTAATAAATTAAACTGGAAGTTCTTAAATTTAAGGCATCAGTCGAGTTACAAGCAATATCTTTTCTCATTCTTGTCTAGGTCCACGTTGTGAGTTGGAAATAAATGAGTGTGCTTCCAGCCCATGTCAAAACGGAGGTGTGTGTAAAGATTTGGAGGGTGGGTATTTCTGTACATGTCCTCAGGGCTTCACTGGCGACAACTGTGAAGTTGATGTTGATGAGTGCTACAGCACCCCCTGTCTGAATGGAGGAACATGTGTGGACGCTGTCAATGATTTCAGGTTAGTGAGGAATCCTTTGTTGACACTGTTTGTGCATTAGGAGGATGGTTATAATGCATTGTATTTATTACAACTGACTTATGATTGATAATAGACTGTCTTACATTTGCGATCAGGTGTGAATGTTTAAATGGATACAGAGGCAGACTATGCCAGGTGGACATAGATGATTGTGATCCAAATTTGTGTTTGAATGGAGCAACTTGCGTGGATGGAGTAGCCACTTTCACCTGCCGATGCCCTCCTGGGTTCAACGGAACCAGGTGTGAGACAGGTATAGAGGGAAAGAGATGAAAAAAATAATGGAAAATCATCATCATAGAGAAAGGTTTTACAGGGGCTTCTTAGAGACAGCCTTTGTGCCACTTTAAGTGAGATTTATTTAAAGGAACATGCCACTTTTTTCCAACTCTACTAGAGCAGTAGCACTTTTAGCTGTAGCTTAGCATAGATCATTGAATCTGATTAGACCATTAGCATCACGCTGAAAAATGTTTTGATATTTTCCTATTTAAAACTTGACTCTTCAGTAGTTGTAGTTGTGTACTAAGATGACTAGGCTGATTTAAAGGGTTCCCCTCAAAAATTTTAATTCTGTCAATAATTACCCTCATGTCATTTATAAACTCCTATGAAGGGCCGGATGGCTCTCTGATGTGGTCAAAAATATCTTAATTTGTGTTCTGAAGATGAAAAAGGTCTGATTGGAACAACGTGAGGGTAATTAATGACAGAATTTTCATTTTTGGGTGAACTAACCCTTTAACTAGAAACTATAATCTCACTCCAATTTTATGACAGTCTTAGTACACAATGTAACTATAGACGAGTCAGGTTTTTGGTTTTATAGACAAGTGAAGTTTTTGCAAATAAACTAATTTTGAGTAGGAGCGCGGTCGATTAATCACAGCTGGCACCGCATCACCTAA